>APFE030374991.1:0-27939 GCA_000404065.3 Pinus taeda
TCCAGGAGTGACCTAGAGACTCCCTTCAGGTACCTTGGGGCCTGCATGCCTTAATGGCAGGTCCTTCGTGTTCGACGCGAGGTTTTCATCATTGGCCTCCGATCGAATGATTCCACGGATGCTCGACATCGGCTCATTCATTCACATGCCGTGGATTGTACCTATAGTACCTTGAGGACCATCGTCATCATTGGTGGCCCCTCTCGCATCTGTTAACAGTTTTCATCATTGGCTGGTAATCAGACGAAGTTCAAACGTGTTCGACGTCGACACCTATATTCACATGTTTGAACTTGTACTTCGTCGGGTTTGGATGGAGCACAAGACCCTGGTTTTAGTCCATTGTGGGCCAGGTTGCGATTTTGTGGGACATCATTACATGACTCATTGATGGATGGCTGCGACTATACCTGAGTCTTCTTAAGGATGGCTGCGACCATACCTCTTATCATTATGGTCTCTTCGGCTGGGTGGCTGCGTCCACGCCACAGACCTTTCTTTATATGTCTTTTGGATGGCTGCGCCCATGCCTAGACTACATGTAATTGAAATATCAGTTGTATCTGCCTGCAGGTTCTCCCTGGTGGTGTTCCAGTCCAGTAGTCTTATAAAGCATGTCACCCCTCCCACTCTCTCGGGCTTCATGCTTTAGGGGGCATCTGTTACACAGTACAATGTCACTGCCATCATGTCAGTCTCCCTACTGTGCCATAAAACCACATTCACCTAAGCTCATGCTCTCTAAAATGGCTAAAAACCCTCTTTGCCTAAGTCAATTGAATCATCGCGTCTGTTCGTTAAATAAACGCGTTGACCGGCGGAGGCTAGTGTAACTGCTGCGCTACCAGCGCGGAAGCACACGTGTTTCCCGCGCTGGTCCAATTTCACGGACAGCATGCCCTCCGCTTGTATCATCGAGCGCTGACCAGACCTCTTCTATAATTGATCTGCGATGCCAGCACGCCAGCCCAGTTTTGCACCCGCGCTGATCCTGTTTAAGCGAATTTGTTCTAACAGCCAACCTTCCAGATGGCCCCAGACTTGGCTGTTAGCATTGTTGAGGTCGCCATCCTTTCTCTGGCATGTTTGTTCGGCTGATCATCCACTTATCTTGGGGGGGAGCTCATCCTTTACCTATTCATGGAGACTCCTTCTCCTTTATAAGCCTCCTCCATTGCCCATGAGCAGCTAGTTTGGAACATATAGACTTTGATTGAGGAATTCTTAGTGCATTAGTGCTGCTCTTTGTAGGCATTTGGTGTGTTGTGTGAGGATTGCTTTGAGCTTGAGGAAGGTCATGAGCTTGTTGCCTTATATGTGAGAGAGAGACCTCTTTGACTTGGGAGATTTGCTTCAAAGGTGAATGCTTAGAAGACATGCTGGCTGGACCTCTAGAGAAGGACTCAACGTCAGGACTTCGGTTGTACCTTACTCTATTTTCTGATTAATAAAGATAGATGACTACTCTTATGGTTCCATTTCCATTTGTCCTATGAATGATTAATTTAAATTGTATCCTTCCTGACTGATACATAGTTGTTTTTAGTAGATTTTACGCTTGTGTCTGCTCTCTCTTTGCTTGTGCAGGTGTCCGTCCGTGAGGATGGTGGAGGACTGTGATCGGCTAGAGTGAAGGAGCGAGAGAATCATCTCTTCGACAAACATAGCATTGGAATCCAAGTAGGTTTCTTTTACCCACTTGTTAATTACAACTAGGAACCTGCAGTGTATCATTGTTTGATTGTTGCTAGACCCCCTTTGGGCTAGTAGGGATCGCCTCTATCCGTAGAGGGGATTTACCTCTCCAACAAGGATAATAAAATATGGAGTGTGGATACAATTCATAACAAAGGAGACAAAATATTGTGGAAATCCCAGGTAAATCATAAGAAGATGAAGATAAAGCCAACTGACCCTGTTAAAGGCTCTGGAGAGATAAAATTTTAAGACCAAATCTTTTTTCTAGAAGATGTGGATTGAATGAAGAGATTCTTTGTCTAAGTTGATGGCCTCGTGAATCTACCTATTAGATAAGAACTCAAACTATTCAAAGGAGATATGGTTTAAGAGAGTGTCTTTTAATCTGAGGGCAATAGTCTTTGAGATAATTTTGTAGATGGTGTTATAAAAATATATGGGCTTGAACTAATTAAAGGATTCAACATTATCAATTTTCAAAATAAGGGTAATCAACGTGGAGTTAAAAGGTCCCAAAACAAGGCCATAGGATCGCAAATATTCAACAATAGAGAGGAGATCCTTGCCTAATAAATCAAAGCAGTGGTTAAAGAATTCAATAGGTAGCCCATTCAGAACAAGGCTTTTGTCCTTTTTAAAACTATGTCGAACTCTTTCTAATTCAGGCAACTTCATTTTCCTCTTCTTCTATGATTCTTGGAAAATGTCTGTCCATTGAAAATATTTGTTCGATAGAAGCTTTCTCATCTCAATGAAAAATATTTTTGAGAAAAGAACATCCTTCTTCAGCTATGTTATAAAATGAGATGGCCATATTTCCCATTACCCCTTTTATTCCCCTAATGGTATTAATGGTTTTCCAGTGGTTGGCCACATAGTGGAAGAAATTTTTGTTATCATATCTTGATTGTATCCATAGAGATTGACTTTGTAGCTTCCATTCCTTTTCATTTTCAATGAGGATCTTCCTTTTATATTTTTCCAGCTCCAGTATATGGGCATTTAGATCCTGTAATGGATCCCTAGTAACATTTTGGCTCCAATGGGAGAGGAGATAAGATTCAATGTTGATTAGGGATCTATAAGTCTCTATTTTTTTTGTCCATTCAATTATGATAGACTTAGATTTTTTTATTTTCTCTTGGAACTAGATAGGGCGAGATTTATGAGAGTCAGGGGAGAGACGTGTCTAGTTGTTTTTACGAAGAGATTTTAGGGGGGGTCATTAAGCCACAGGATTGAGCTTGAATGGGCTAGGAGGCTTAGATGGAAAATGATCCATCTCTAGGAGAATCAAGACATTATTATAGTCTCAACTAATAGAATTCCATTGTCTTATTTCAAAATTTGTGTCCATAGTAACATCTGACACCAAGAATCAATATAGAAACTTTGTTATTTTGGAGGACCTAAATTGATTATTATCCTTCTAGGTAGAATATTGGGAGGGATAATGTTGTAAAGAATGAGATCATCCAACATAGCTACAATAAAGTCTAAGGGGGGATTAGGCCTAGCTAAAGGACCCCATATTTCAAATTTTCCAAGAGTGAAATTTAGGTCCCCATTCGTAATGACTTTGCCAAAGCTAAAAATAGAAAGTTTTACAATATTTTCCTAAAATGATCTTATGTTAGCGTATAGTCCATAAAGGTTTATGAAGAAAAAAGACAGATATTAATTAGAGGAGTGAAGGTCCAGGACCAACCTAGATCATATTGAACATGCATTTTGTAGTCACAAGGAAAGAGAGAACCATCTTGTGATCTAACCCCCTAATATACTAACAATGCCTGCGACTATAAATTCCTAGTCTGGAAGAGTGTTCCTTAAGGAACTAATAGCTTTATTGGCTTTGAGAATTGTCTTTTGTAGGAAGAGTATTTTGGGGGACTTTTGAGCAATGAGTCTCTTGAGAGTCAGTCTCTTCCTGGGACTGGCTAGTATCTGACAATTCAAAGGGAGAACTTTCAATGCACACTTAGGAGAGGGCCCAATGCTCTAAGTTCCCTTAAAATTGAATATTATCTCCTGAATTGAATTTTGAAACTATCTTGTTGTTGAGATTTTGAGAGGAATATTTTTCTACCCCTAGTAGAGAGGGGATGTGGCAGGTCCTTGAAATTACTCAAACCCTCATGTATACCATAAATGGGGTCTGGAGGAAAAGAGCGGGAAGTAGTGCAGATTATAGCAAAAAGAAGAGGGAGGGCAGGAGGGGACAGTGGAAAGGGATAGGGGGCAACAAAATGATGGATTTGTGATGGGGGAGGCAGGAGGGATAGAAGGAGATGTATAAGGGAGGAGGAGAGGATGTAAGGGGGAAATTAACCCAAGTGGATTTAATAGTAAATAAGAAGTATCAACCAAAAAGGAACTAGGGAGAGAGTTATTTAAAAGGAGATGTTTCTTACTACCACCAAAAAGAGTAGGAGTGGAGTTGGGAGATGAACCCGTACTTTATGGGGAGGGAACATCCAATTCTTGCAATTTTCCTTTGGATTTTATCCTTGCACCTACCTTAGGAGAAGCCAAATATTCTTCCTTGTCTGAGGATTATAAAGAGGGTAAAAGTTATGACCCAATGCCTCCAGAGGATAATTTGAAGGGGAGCTCGACGGTCTGACAAAGGACACTTTTTCTACCCCATTTATTCCTTTTGATTTTCCTGATTACCCAATCATGACTGAGGTTACCAAGGGCATCACATCGAGAGAATTTAAAAGGGATTCCTTCATGGTTGATGCTCTAGTGATGGGTGATATATCTAGAGGTAATATATATTGATTCAGGTGAAAAAAAAAAGTATTTAAATCCACCTAGATGTATGTGATAACCAATTATTCTTTTTGTTGAGAGGAAAGGTCTACCTCATAGAAAAAACCCCATGGTATTCCTGAATTCTTTGAACACACTTTTGATCCATAGAATAGGTGGTAGAGTGGGGAGATGATGTTAGGTCTGTATTCTACTAGTGTAGCCCCTTTTTTCTATTGTTAGTGTAGCCCCCTTATTGCTATTATTGTGCCAATGTAGTCCCCATATTGTTGTTATCATTCCCCATAAAATCCCACTATTTTTATTGTTGTTCCCTTACATTATTATTGTTATGTACCCTCTGATTATATTGTGGCATATTAGACTCCTATATATAAAAGGGAGGCATTGTCATTTGTATCATACAAAAATTGTTTATTTATTTGATGTAAATGAGGTTTACCACTTGAAGAGGCTAATTCTCAAGTTGTTGATTTATATTTTCTTCTATTTTATGAGCTAGTTGCATAAAATTTGGTATCAGAGCTTTGGATTTTAGGGTTTTGCTACTTCAAACAAGTCATCTTAGTATTTTTGATATAATGTTTTTTTAGAAATATTAAGATGCTGAGATTTTACCACAAGGAACCGAAATTGTGGTTAACTTCATGTAAAATTTTAGAGCTTTGTTTGCTATATTTTCGGAGATATGATCTACAAAAGTTAGGGTTTTTGCACACTCCAAAATTCAATCTCAAACAAGTGACATATGGAAAATAATCATAACTTTCTCTGTGAGAATCGGATTTGAATTTCATAAAAAGTGATTGAAAGTGAACATACTATAGTTTCTTTTTAATTGTTTTTAGGGTTGGACATTGAAACAATGACACATGGCACTCTGTACAAGTTTGCTCTACTAAACCATTCTATAATTAGGTCATCGTGGGAGATAGGGAATAATTATTTCTTGAAGAATCCAATCTCTGTCTGAAAGTCAGAGGGCTATCACAGGACAAAATTTCAGACCTTGGAGATATGAAATTATAGAGATACAATAGTTTCAATATCAAGCACCTATAAAGCAAGAAAAATGTGTGTATTATTTTAATTTTAATTTTACATAACTTTTGTTTGAAAATTCAGTTTGAGGTGATTCCAAGGGCATATTGAAGCATAGATATTAGTATTGGGTTCTAAAATTCCTCCCCCAAAAAATAAATGTACACCCATTAAGCCCTCATAAATTTCTACTATGACACATGAAGAGGAAGAACTACAATATGATATATCACAATTACGGGACCAAGTGCAACAAACATCACTCTCATAAAGATCAACCAAAGATAAACTAAATGGGGACATTGAGAGTTTAAAATTAGACATGGAAGGTTTGAAGGGTGGATTAAAAGCAGACATATAAGGTTTGATGTTAGATCCCTATAATACTAGTGTAGCCCTTTCTTATTATTGTTAGTGTAGCCCCCTTATTGTTATTATTGTGCCCCATAGAAGCCCACTATTGTGATTATTGTGCCCTTACATTATTATTGGTATGTAGGCTTTGATTATATTATGACCCCTTAGGCTCCTATATATAGAAAGGAGTTTTGTCATTTGAATCATCCAAGAATTGATCATTTATGTAGTGTAAAGGAGTTTTCCCCCTCGAAGAGGATAATTTTTAAGTTGTTGATCTATCTATTTGTGAGCTGGTTGCATAACATTTGGTATTACGACTTTGGATTCTAGAGTTTCATTGCTTCAAACAAGCCATCATGGAATTTTTGCTATAATTGCTTTTCTACGAAGCTTCAGAAGCTAAAATTATGGTCACGTGGAGGAAAAATCCTAAGGTACTTCATGTATGAATTTCAAATCTTGTCTCACTATATTTTCAGAGATATGATCTGAGGAACATAGGGTTTTTTCAAGCTCCAGAAGTCCATCTCAAATAGGTGACCTAGGGAAAAGCATCATAACTTTCTCTCTAAGTATCAGATTTGAATTTCGTAAATAGTGACAGAAATAGAACAGAATCTAGTTTTTTGGGTATCATTTTCACATTAAAAGGTTGAAACAGTGACACGTGGAACTCCATACAAGTTTTCTCTACTGAAATAGTATATAATCAGATCATCGTGGGAGGTTTTGCATAACTCTTTCTTGAAGAATCCAATATTGGTCTAGCTTGTTGGGTTAAAAATATGGCTCAGGATACTACAAGATGAAATTTTAGATCTTGGAGATTCAAAATTATAAAGATGCAACAACTACAATATCTAGCTCCTTAAAAATAATAAAAAGGTGTGAATTTTTAAAATTTTGCATAACTTTTGTTTGAAAAACTAGTTTGAAGTGATTCAAGGGGCATAGTCAAGAATAAATATCATTTTTCATTCCAAAATGAATCGATAAAATGAAAACACCTATTAAGAAACTAGAAATCTATACTATGACGTGTGAAGAAAAGGAAGAAACACAACATGATATATTAAAATTACAAGACCAAGCGAAACAAATTTCTCTCTCGCAAAGAATAACAAAAAATGAAATGGAAGCTAAGATGGATGGTTTGAAGAGTGGTTTAAAATAAGACATGGAAGATTTGAATAATGGTTTGAAAGAAAACATGGAAGGTTTGAAAAAATTGCTACAAGAAATGCTTCCTAATGGATAAAAGGTATTAAATGAAAGTCATGATGAAAAAAAAAGAAATGTTAATCATGATTTCATAGAATCTAACATTGGATTGAAGACCCTCCATATTCCAAATATCTATATGAGGAATTTTGATGGAAAAGATCTAGTAACATAGATATTACAGATGGAAGAATATTTTGATCTCCCCAATGTGCAACACACACAAAAGGTACACATTACAACTTTATATTTAGAATCCAAACAGTTTGTATTGTATTGATGGATTTATTCTTGTAAACTACTTGTCACTTGGTGATTTTTTACAGAGGAAATGATAGCACATTATGAGGATACAAAGAGAAACACTTTTTTTTAGCCAAATGATAAATTCTCAAAAAAAAGGGTTCAATGGCGGAGCACATCGAGGACTTCCAAAAATTGAATATAAGGGTAAATGATATTCTAGAGGAGCATATAATTGATGTATTCATAGGGAATTTAAAGGATAACATCCAACATGCAGTTTGATTTTGGGCACCTGATTCATTGGAAAAGGCATTGAGGTTGGAGAAAAAAATTATAGCAACAAATAACCCTACCACTCACAACTATAAATATCAAAGTGTTTCTTCTCCTAGCCTTCCACAACCTACAAGGTTGATACCACAACAATTGGAAGAAAAAAGAGCAAAAGGGATTTGTTATAGTTAAGATAGTAAATACACTAAATGTCATAAGTGTTGAGAAGAAATTATTTTACTTAGATTGTGATGAGGAGGAAGAAAAGAAACAAGAAACTTCAAAAGAAGAGGATATACATCAGGAATGGACCCTAGAGAAAGAAGAAATGAATCCGACCATATCTTGTAACGCATTGGTAGGAATTACCACTCCTTAAAATCTCAATATAGAAGGACATATCAAGAAGAAAATGGTAATAATGTTGATTGATTCGGGTAGTACCCATAATTTTATTCATTGTAAGATAGCCAAAGAATTGAATTGCTTCCTATATCCAACACCAGAGTTTCAAATGATGGTTGCAAATGGAGGAACTATAAATTTATCTGGAAATTTCCATAATATCAAGCTTTCCATTCCAATGGCGAGTGCTGATGTTGTACTAAGAGTCCAATGGTTATAATCTTTGGGTACAATAGCTTTTAATTTTCAAAAACTTTTCTTGAAATTTTTATGGGAAGGAAAGGAAGTTGAATTATGAGGTATCTCAAGGAAACTAGGAAAGGTAATCAACTCTAATGGCATGACAAAGCTTCTAAATAAAGAACAACAGGGCATAATTGCACAATTATGCTCACTAGAGGTTCAAACATCGAAATCATCTATTTCTCCATATCTCCAAAAAGTCATGGACAATAATTCTGTTGGAAATAATACTGAGAGGGGGGGGGGGGGAATCAGTATTATCAAGGTAATTATTCCTTTTTTCAAAACAACTTATATACGCTACTTCAATTTAATTAACCTGCGTATATACGCAATTATGCAGAAGGAAACCCACGTATACATAGCAAGCTTTTACTTTACTTAGTCTTTCTGATGATGATTGTTAATCTGTGATGCAGAATCAAATAACAGTAACCAGTGATAGTGAAACAGAGCAGAGAAACAGTCACACACAAGAACACAAGATATAAGGTGGAAACCCAATGTGGGTGAAAACCACCTGCTGCAGTTCATCTCTATCTTATTTTCAATTAGAAACTTCTTTTACAATATACTGGTGCAGTCTTTTTACCAGTATGCAGGCTGCAACCTGCAGAGAGCTACAACCCAATCTCGTTTTCCAAGCTCTCCTGGAAGGGAGCTACAACCCCCTTAGCTCTTGCACTAGCCAAGATACTAGTACGTAGGTGCTGGCCTACAGAAGGCTACAACCTTCTCTTTCTTCCAGGGACCACGTTTCATCAATTTTCAGACTGGATCCATGAACATCAAACAATCATCAAGAAATTCTTCATCAACCAAACTCCTTTTCACCAACTAGATCTGAAATCAAGTAGATACTTCTCTACCAGCTGCACCCAAAAACACAGTACTAGAAGCCACACAACAGAACCCAGAACACAGCAGCAGTAAGCAGAAACAGCTAGATCACAACTTAAAGCATATACGCAATTTCAACAGTCTGCAACTTGCTTGCATACGCATCTACGTATGGAACAACCTGTGTATACGCGCCTTTACATCACCGAATCGACGTGTATAAGCGTCTTCGCTTTACTGAACCTATGTACAGATCTATAAAGGACAACACACTCTTCCAGATATTCAATCACTAGTTAACCCAGATTATCAGACTTATAGATTAAACAAGCGCCACCTCTAGCAGATCAAAATCATACAAAGATACTATCATTTAGGCTTAGAGATTATGACCCATGAATAGACCTTATCCTTCCTTTTGCGCTAAGGTTCCTCCTTCCTTCAGATCCAGATCTGCATCACCACCCAATATACCAGCTCTAGCACTTTATCAGATCTTCAATGATAATTCAGATAGTTATTTGTCACAAGATCTCCTTCCTCTTTTATATCCTTAGGCCTTCCCTAATACCATGGTCCAAAACCATAACATTTCAATACCATGAACCCAAAACTAGGGATCAACACATCTGACGAGACGCCATGGTCCAAAACATAGGTTCAAGTTCCAAAATCTAACTGCCATGGACCAAAAGAATGATCCCCAACATATACGCGCTTTTGTAATGTATAACTCGCGTGTATACGCGCCTTCATCTAGATGGACCTGCGTATATGTATTTTTCTACTTTCTGAGTGCTTGAACTGAGATCTGATACCAAAGAAGGTTGCTGTGCCATAGCTTCAAACCTATGCCATAATGCCAACAATCTCCCCCTTTGGACTTGATGGCAACACCAAGATCCACCAAGATCATTCTCCCCCTTTGTCATCAAGGGCAAAGGGTTGTGCTCCCCCTAAGTACATGCTGAAATCTCTGTCCTGCTGTACTGACCATGATCCCCCTGACTGTAGGCAAGATCTGCAAAAGGATGTTCTTTAAGAAGAACCAAGACTTATGCAACAATACAAGACCTTCCTATCACCAAAGGACTTAATGCATACATCCATCACCCAACCAAGTGGGGATCATCCACTCAACCGAGTTGAATACATCAGAAATTCAAATACATTACATCTTCATCCCAGGCATAGTGGGGAAACCAAAATAGGCCGTTACACCATATAAGAAAGAGATACATGACATAGAGACGAATATTTAAAACATGAAAGAGTAATCAACAACTGATAGCAGCAACAACTGTCAACCAAGATTTCCTTCTGTTCACCCTCTACCTTTGTTCCACCTGAAATCAACAACAGCTATGAACTAGAACCAAAAGCTTCTAAAATAATGCCAACAATGCATTATTAGAAGATTATCTGCTCCCCCTGAACCTGTGCCGGATAGTCTCTATCAGATCCACATCAGAGTATCTTCAACCAGAGCCTGCTCCTTCTGATATCCATCAAGCCTCCATATACGTGACTTTCTCTATACAAACCAGCGTATGTACGCAGATACACCTTATCCAACACACGTACGCTTATTTTTCTCTGAATCTGATAAGCTTTAACAGAAAGATGACACATCAACAACTCCCAGCTTTTGTCTGAGATATTCAAAAGTTTCCCTGGGCAGTGGTTTGGTGAAAATTTCAGCAACTTGTTCCTTAGAAGGAACATACTCCAATTTGACCTTTTGTTCCAACACTTGTTCCCGAAGAAAGTGATACTTGATTTGTATGTGCTTGGTCTTTGAATGCATGACAGGATTTTTTGAAATGCTGATTGCACTTGTATTATCACATAAGATGGGGATAGGTGGTGTACAAGTGATTTGAAAATCCTACAAGGTCTGCATCATCCAAAGGAGTTGAGTGCAGCAAGATGCAGCTGCCACATATTCTGCTTCAGCTGTAGATAAGGCAATCGAACGTTGTTTCTTGCTAAACCAGGATAATAATCTGGACCCCATAAAGAATGCTCCACCACTTGTGCTCTTCCTATCATCCATGCTTCCGGCCCAATCTGCATCTGTATAAGCATGAAGTGTGAGATCTGTATCTCTAGGATACCATAAGCCATAATTTTGTGTCCCTTGAAGATATTTGAAAATTCTCTTTACTGCCTGAAGATGAGTCTCCTTTGGATTTGCCTGAAATCTCCCAACTATTCCCACTGCATGCATGATGTCTGGTCGGGTACCTGTCAAATAAAGTAAACTTCCAATCATAGACCTGTAGGTTGGTTGATGCAAAGCTGCTAATTCATCATTTGCAGTGAGACTGCATCCTGTAACCATGGGAGTACATACTGGTTTTGCATCTTCCAAGCCATATTTCTTCAAAATCTGCTTCAGATACTTGGTTTGAGATAAGAAGATTCCTCCTTCCTTTTGTTGGATTTGCAAACCAAGGAAATATGTTAGTTCTCCCAGCAAGGACATTTCAAATTCTTTCTGCATGACCAAGGCAAAGCTTTGACTCATCTCTTCTTCATTGCTGCCAAAAATAATGTCATCTACATACACAACAATTATTAGCAATTTGTCATTTTCAACTTTTATATAAAGATTGCTATCTGCTGATCCTTTTGAAAAACCTTGTTGATGAAGATATTTATCCAAACAATAGTACCAAAGCCCTTGGAGCTTGTTTGAGCCCATAGAGAGCCTTTTTCAGTCTGCATACAAGACTTGGATCATTCCCAAGGATGAAACCATCTGGTTGCTCAATGTACACTTCTTCTTCTAAGTCCCCATTTAGAAAGGCAGATTTTACATCCATTTGAAAAACTTTGAAATTCTGACAGCTTGAGAGAGCAAGGAACATTCGGATGGCCTCCAGTCTAGCAACCGGAGAAAACGTTTCTTTAAAATCTATCCCTTCTTGTTGAGCATACCCTTTACAAACAAGTCTAGCCTTGTTTCTAATAACTTCCCCATTCTCATTCAACTTGTTCTTGAAGATCAATTTTGTCCCTATGACATTCTTATCTTTTGGTCTAGGAACCAACTCCCAAGTGTTGTTCTTTTCAATCTGCTCAAGTTCTTCATCCATTGCCTTGACCCAGCTTTCATCTTTGCATGCCTCTTTTATATTTTGTGGCTCAGTGGAGGAGAGCAATGCCAAATAGCTTGAGGCTTCTGCAATTGTTCTTCTAGTTTGTACACCTGCTTCCTTTTGCCCCAAAATCTGAGATTCAGGATGATTCTTCTAAACATACCTAGATGTAGTCTTTTCTTCTATTCTTATCTGTTATTCTGGTGCCTCTTGAGGTTCTTCTTCATTATCTGTCTGACTTGGAGAGTAATCTTCATCTTCTTCGATATCTTCATGATTTACCTGCCTGGGGATGTATCCTTTTTCATCAATCACTATGTCAATGCTGTCAAAAATTCTTCCAAGTCTTTTATTATAGCACTTATATGCTTTACTATAGCGATAATATCCAAGGAGAATGCCTTCATCTACTCTAGGTTCAAGTTTGCCAAGATGTTCATCCGTATTCTTAATATAGCATTTGCTCCCAAAAATTTTGAAATGCTTTACCGAAGGACTTTTACCATACCAGAGCTCATGTGGAGTTTGAGTGCTGTTCACTTAGACATTTGTTTTGTTGAGAAAAACAACCGCAGCATATGTAGCTTCACCCCAGAAGGTTGCGAGAGTTCCAAACTCATCAAGCATAGCACGGGCCATTTGTTGGAGAGTTCGGTTCATACTTTCCACCACTCCATTTTGCTGAGGAGTCCTAGCTATAGAGAATTCCCTTATTATTCCATGCTCTTTGCAGAAATCGAAAAATTCATTTGAGGTAAACTCCCCACCTCTGTCAGACCTGATACATTTAATTTTGTAATCTGATTCATTTTCAACCAAGGCTTTGAAGGATTGGAATTTCTCGAATGCTTCGTCCTTGTGCTTCATAAGTCCTAACCAAACCATCTTGGAGAAGTCTTCAATGAATAATATAAGGTATTCTTCTCCTCGAGGTGACGTTGTCCTAAATGGACCACATACATCTGTATGAACTAGCTCAAGAGGCATGCTAGCTGATCCTTCCTTCTTAGGGAAGTTAGTTCTGGTTTGCTTCCCAAGCTGACATGATTTTCATATGGTGTTGTTTGGAATTTTGATGTCTGGAAGACCATGAACTGCCTGGTACTTGCATGCTTTCCTTATTTGTGAGAAGCTTAGATGTCCCAACCTCCGGTGCCATAACCAGTGTTCATCATTCTTGCTCAAATAACATTGTTGTTCTCCTTCTTCAAATATGTATAGATTGTTTGGAGTTCTTTTTCCTTCGATTATTGTTCTCCCTGTATCAAGATCACGAACCCTGCACCCATCTGATCGAAATATCACTTCGGTCCCATTATCGTACATCTGACTGACACTTAATAAATTATGTTTCAAGCCATCAACATACAGAACATTACCAGCTTTGACATCCTCTTTTAACTGAGCAATTCCTTTTCCCTTTATGGCTGCTGGGGTATCATTTCCAAAAGAAACTTTCTTTCCCTTTTCTAAAGCAGTAAATGATTCAAGTTTTTCTTTATCACCTGTCATATGCTTCAAACATCCGTTGTCGATGTACCATTGATTTTCTTGTCCGTCCGCATATAAAGCTGTCCCACATCTTTCTGGTTGTGGTTCCTTGATTCTCCATGTTTTGGCATTTGAGGTTTTTTCCTTTTGAGTTGATTTCCAAAACCTGCTCCGGAATTCATAATCTTCATGACCAAAGTTATTACAAATAGAACATTCAATTTCACTTTCAAGGGCAGAAAAGTTTTTATAGTTCCTTTTCGTGATTGCAGGCATACTTCTTTGCTTTTGAGCTTCTCTAGTCATGATTGTCTTATAAGCAACACATTGAGCTGCTTTGTGACCAAAGTTATGGCAAGAGAAACATTGGCCATTGAAGAAATTCCTGCGACTATCATCCAACCGATTGTAGTTTCTACTGACATCCATTCCTGAAGAAAATTGGGAAGATCTTACCTGTGGCTGGTTGTAGCTTCTATTTGTCCTTAAGCTAGCATGCCCCCGATTTTCTTGATAGTCTTTATTCATCCTTGAGAAAGGTTGTCCCTGATTTACCTGATGATTTCTATTAGGCCTTTGCTCACTCCTTCTTGCTGCATCAAGATAACTTTTGGAGGTGGAAGCTTGAGATGCTTCTCCATTATACCCCAAACCTGTCTTGATTAGGGGGGGAATGCTGCACACTGATAATCTCATCCAAAGTTTCAGATCCTTTAACAAATTTAATATTAAGGGCCTTTGTCTTCTCAATTTCCTTTCTAAGGCCAACAATTTCACATTCTAACTTCTCAAGAGATTTTTCTTTCTCATCAAGTTGAGATTGTAGAGAGTCAATGATCACATTACTTTCATATAAACATCTTTTGAGTCTAGTAATCTCATCATAAAAACCATCCATATCTATAGCATCCATGTAATCATCATATTCAAAGGCCATTAAAAGCTTATAGTGGTTACCTCGTTCATCTTCATCGCTATCTAATAGTCCATCACTATCTTCATGAGTGTAGTAGCATTTCTTATTTGCATTCTGTTTCTTGTTCCATCTAACATGTTCCTTCCCCTTGTCAATCTTATCTTTGTGAGGACATTTGGCAGCATAGTGACCTACTCTTCCACAAGCAAAGCATTTGAATGGTAACTTACCTCGGAAACGTCCAGTGCCCCGTTGAAGATTTTTGACAAAATTTGATTCTTCTTCTTCTTCTGATATGTGTCCAGACTCATAGTAGTTTCCTTTTCCATAAGCCTTGAAGGCAGCTTCTCTCCTGTTTGATGGTCCACCTTTCCTCATTTCATAAGCAGTTAGAATTCCATGTAGGTGTGACATTTTAAGGTCTTGAAGCTTTTCTTTTTCTTCTATAGCAGAAACTTTAGATTCAAATCCAGGGGATAAATATCTTAGAAATTTTTCAACTACAATAGCCTCCTTTACTTCTTCACCCAAATTTTTCATACAATTAACAATCTCATCTACACAAAGAAAATAGTTAGCCACACTTTCATCATTATACATTCTGAGATTTTCATACTGAATTCTGAGGGTTTGGAGTTTTTCCCTTTTTACCTATTCATCTCCCTCATAGCTCAGAACAATCTTGTCCCATATTTCCTTAGCTGATTTATACTGCATGACTTTGACAAATTCAGATTGTGATAGACATCCCAATAGAGTATTGACCGCCTTTGCATTCATCTCATATTTCATCTTTTCAGCCGGATCTGTGGGAGTTGATGCTGGAAAAGTATACCCTGTATCTATGATATCCCATACTTCAGTACCCAGAGATTGAAGATAGGCAGTAACTCTTACCTTCCAATATACGAAGTTTGTTCCGCAAAAACCGGTGCTGATTGATGCTTTCCTCTCGTATCGCTCATGAATGAAGATCTTCCTTCAAGCGATCAAGCTTATTCGAAAGGACCTGCTCTGATACCATTGTTGGAAATAATACTAAGAGGGGGGGGGGGGGTGAATCAATATTATCAAGGTAATTATTCCTTTTTTGAAAACAACTTATATATGCTACTTCAGTTTAATTAACCTGCGTATATACACGATTATGCAGAAGGAAACCCGCGTATACAGAGCAAGCTTTTACTTTACTTAATCTTTCTGATGATGATTGTTAATCTGTGATGCAGAATCAAATAAAAGTAACCAGTGACAGTAAAACAGAGCAGAGAAATAGTCACACACAAGAACACAAGATATAAGGTGGAAACCCAATGTGGGTGAAAACCACCTACTGCAATTCGTCTCTATCTTCTTTTCAATTATAACTTCTTTTACAATATACTAGTGCAGTCTTTTTACCAGTATGCAGGCTACAACCTGCAGAGAGCTACAACCCTCTCTCATTTTCCAGGCTCTCCTGGAAGGGAGCTACAACCCCCTTAGCTCTTGCACTAGCCAAGATACTAAGTACGTAGGTGCTGCCTACAGAAGGCTACAACCTTCTCTTTCTTCCAGGGACCACATTTCATCAATTTTCAGACTGGATCCATGAACATCAAACAATCATCAAGAAATTCTTCATCAACCAAACTACTTTTCACCAACTAGATATAAAATCAAGTAGATACTTCTCTACCAGCTGTACCCAAAAACACAGTACCAGAAGCCACACAACAGAACCCAGAACACAGCAGAAATAAGCAGAAACAACGAGATCACAACTTAAAGCATATACGCAATTTCAACAATCAGCAACTTGTGTGCATACGCATCTGCGTATGGAAAAACCTACATATACGCGCCTTTACATCACCGAATCGGCGTGTATACGCGTCTTCACTTTACTGAACCTACGTACAGATCTATAAAGGACAACACACTCTTCCAGATATTCAATCACTAGTTAACCCAGATTATCAGACTTATAGATCAAACAAGCACCACCTCTAGCAGATCAAACTCATACAAAGATACTATCATTTAGGCTTAGAGATTATGACCCATGAATAGACCTTATCCTTCCTTTTGTGCTAAGGTTCCTCCTTCCTTCAAATCCAGATATGCATCACCACCCAATATACCAGCTCTAGCACTTTATCAAATCTTCAATGATAATTCAGATAGTTATTTGTCACAAGATCTCCTTCCTCTTTTATAGCCTTAGGCCTTCCCTAATACCATGGTCCAAAACCATAACATTTCAATACCATGAACCCAAAACTAGGGATCAACACATCTGATGAGGCGCCATGGTCCAAAACATAGGTTCAAGTTCCAAGATCTAACTGCCATGGACCAAAAGAATGATCCCCAGCATATACGCGCTTTTGTAATGTTTAACCCGCGTGTATACGTGCCTTTGTCTAGATGGACCTGTGTATATGTCTTTTTCTACTTTCTGAGTGCCTAAACTGAGATCTGATACCAAAGAAGGTTTCCATCAAGGACAACACCTGTGCCATAGCTTCAAACCTGTGCCATAATGCCAACAAATTCCAAGGTATTTGAGGCTCCAAATGCCCTCCCACCTATTCGTGATCATGATCATGCTACTCATTTGATTTCGGGAACTGTTTCTCCAAACATCAGGCCTTACAAATATCCCTATGCCCAAGAGAATGAAATTGAACATATGGTTGCAGAAATGCTAGAGTCCGGTATAATTCAACCTAGTCAAAGTTCTTTATTTTCTCCAGCAGTAATGGTGCACTAGAAGGATGGATCATGATGCATGTGTCCAAATTATAGGGAGCTCAACAAGCTCACTATTAAAGATAAATTTCCCATTACTATCATTGATGAATTATTAGATGAATTACATGGATAAATTTACTTCACCAAGTTGGATTCTTATTCAGGATATCATCAAATTAGAATGAAGACCGAAGACATTCTGAAAACAACATTTAGCACTCATGATGGTCATTATGAATTTTTGGTTAGGCCTTTTGTCCTTACCAATGCACCTTCTACATTTCAAGGTTTGATGAATTCCATTTTCAAACCCTTCCTTAGAATTTTTTTTTTAGTATTGTTTGATGATATACTAATCTACAACAATACTTGGAAGGATCATGTTCAACATGTTGACAAGATGCTCAAACTATTGCAGGAGAAACAATTATATGCGAAAACCTCTAAATGTTTCTTTGGAGTGTAGGAGGTGGCATATTTGGGTCATATTGTATCTCATGAGGGTGTTAAGGTATACCCTAACAAAATTAAATCCATTAAGGAATGGAAAATGACCACAACCATAAAGCATTTACAAGGATTTCTCGAGTTCACAGGCTATTATTGCAAGTTTGTTAAGAATTAAGGGAGAATAGCAACAACTCTAACAACTTTAATAAAGACAGATGCATTATATTGGACTCCAGAAGCAACTAAGGCCTTTGAACATCTTAAAGAAGCAACGTGCCAAGCATCAGTCTTAGCTACACCAGACTTCATAAAAACCTTTATTGTGGAATGTGATGCCTCAGGAAATAGAATTGGTGTTATTTTAATGCAATAAGGAAGATGCATTGCTTTTGAAGGCCATCCAATAAAAGGAAAGTATTTACAAAAACCTATTTATGAGAAGGTTACCCAGTTGTAGTGATTAACAAGGGAACAATTGAAGTAGAGGGAGAAACCAACAGTAGGGTTTCAACAAAGAATTTGGGAGGATATTTCTGGAGGAGATTCCCACAGTGATTTCAAGTTTCTAGTAGCAAGAATGAAGTCAATTTTATCAGCATAAGAGTAGGCCAAATTCAATAGTGCGAATAGGTAGATAACCAGTGTGAGGGATAGAGAGGAGCTTGTTTCAGTGTGCCAATATCATATCTATCACCTAGAGGTAGAGCGAGTGGATCAAGAAAAGTGTTGGAGGTAGTTTTACTTGTAGGTGCATTTTCCAAGAGGATGAGTGAATTTTCCATAGGATCCTAATGTGTATTTTCAGTCACCAGTGTGAGTTTCCCAAAGGAGGTGTGAATAGGCTAAGGGCAATCAAAATTATTTTGTATAGGAAACTTATGTTTCAAGATGATTTTTCCTATGGGGAAAAGTTATTTGTTGGAGATTTTCCAGTGAGAGGCAAAAACTTGTATTTCACAAATTTTTGAAGATTAATAATAAAACCCTCATCTGCTTAACTAGTTTTCCGCACATTGAGGTTTTTCCAGGGATTATTACCCAAAATCTTGGTGTCCATAAATTTGTGTGTGTGCATTATTTCTCAATCCTTGTATTTATTTGTGAAGATTGCAGTAGTGAATTAACCATTATTTTCCATAGTAATTTCTATAAGAAAAATAAACTGCATAAGTTAGAAGATTAATTTCCAGTTGCTACAATTAAGGAAATTTCACATGGTATCAAAGTTAATATAAGCACAAAGGGCTTGCAGGAGTAAATCAACACAGGGCATAGGAAGAGAAAGCCGATGGTTTTAACCAAGTTCAAATTTCTTCAATAATTTCTCCATTATATTTGAGTTTTGCAAATTTCCAAAGGTGATTGTAATAGGTTTGAGAGATCAGGACAAGTTAGATGGGGCCTCAAATTTTGGTGTTTGGAAGGACATGATGTCATTCCTTTTTGATGAGTATGGGCTAAAGGAGTATGCAAAAAATGTAGTTGTCATACCAATAAATACTTACTAGTTGGCTACCTATAAAAAGGAGAGTGCCAAAATGAAGAGGATGATCCTTGATGGAGTTAAGAACAACATCATTCCACATATCATAGAGAAATGGACAATGAAGGAAATGTGGTATTCCATCTTAAAATTGTACGAAGATCCTTCGAAAAATAGGAAGATGATTCTTAAGGAAAGGATAAGGACAATCAAGCTACATAACGGTGCAGATGTGACTTCTTATCTCACCAAAATTCCACTTGTCAGGGATGAATTGGAAACAAGCCAAGTGACGACGAGCTAGTGAGCATAACACTTAATGGGTTCTCAAATGAATGGAGTATGTTCATCCAAGTGATTTATAGGCAAGAAAAACTTCTATATTGGGATTTCCTATGGAGTGACTTCACATAGGCTGAGCTTAGGCTTAGCTTGGTCAATGGTACTAGTAGCTTCAGCAAGGCACCAAAGGTGGAGAAGGAACAAGAAAATGTCTCCCTAGTATTAAAGGGAAAGGCGAGGAAGGGTACCAGTAAGGGTTAATGTTAAAAAAGAGAAAATAAGAAGGACCTATCAAAGGTCAAGTGTTTTGGTTGTAGTCAACATGGTCACTATGTCAGCCAATGCCCTAATCGAAAGAAGGATAAGAAGGGGAAGAAGGCAACAAATTCAATGAAACTTTCATCTCTAGCTCCTATTCTATAGGTGTTTAGTATAAAGACAATGGAACTTAGGTTATAAGATGGGGGTTAGAGACTACTTCTCAAGCTACAAGGAGGAGGAGATGGAATTCCAAATATATATGGGAAACAAGACAAAGTGTACTCTAGTTGAGAGAGATACCATCAACATTCATAGGGAGTCAGGAAAGAACACAAATTTTATAGATGTACTACATGTGCCAGGATTAGGTATGAACCTGATTTCAATATCTACACTATATGATAAGGGGTTCAATATGTACTTCGTGGGGCAAGGTGTTCATTAAAAACCAAATTTGGAAGAAGGTCAAACAGATTGGAGTTCAAAGTAACAAGTATACAAGTTGTAGTTTGATTCTCCAAAGGAACTGACCAACAGTAATAGAAGTGGCAGAGATTTGGGAGAGTTATGGCATAAGAGAATGGGACACTTACAACATGGAGCACCAAGTTTGCTAAGAGATACTGTGACAAGTGTGCCAAAATTAAACATGGAACATGATGACATATGAAAAGGGTGCATACTTGGAAATTTTATAAAGGAAATGTTATCAAGAAGTGATGGTAGAGCCAGTGGTGTGTTACAATTTGTTACCTTCATAGATGAATTCTCCAGGAAAACCTAGATCTATTTTCTGAAGATGAAGGATGAAGTCTTCAGTTGCTTCCCAGAGTTCAAAGCTCTTGTCGTGAATATGATAGGAAAAAGGATCAAGGTGCTTTGTATAGATAATGGATGCAAGTACATTGATAATTCCCTCATAGGGTTCTATGTGAAGGAGGGAATCAGGAGAGAGTGGACAACTCCATACAACCCACAATAAAATGGAGTTGCGAAGTGGAAGAAAAAAATGGTTGTTGGGGTAACAAAGGCAATGTTATATGACCAAGATATGCCTAAGTTTTTAAGGGAAGATGCATTAGCATGACAATATACATACAAAATGGGGTTCCTCATAGATTGTTGGGGAAGATAACACTAGAGGAGGTCTTCACAGGGAAGAAGCTAGAGGTCGGTCACTTCAGGATCTTTGGTAACATAACATATTGTCATGTTCCATATGATAACAAACCAAACTGGATTAGACTACAAAGAAGGGATATTTCATTGGATACAACGAAACGTCTAAGGTGTACAAAATCTATATTCCTAGCAACATGAGTAACATCATGAGAAATGACGTGCATTTCCAGGAGGAGAAAACCTTTATGAGATCTCATGCACTTCCAACAAATGATCAAAGTGGGCTAGTATAAGCTCCAAAGGTTGAGCAACAACTGCAAGGATAGTCACAGGGACAACAGAGTACTAATACAATTACCAGTATGAGCACTAGCTAAGGTGCAGGAGGTCCTGTGAGTTCATATAAGATGAAGAAAAAGGGGCAGGATGAGGAACTTTAATCTACAACCACCACCATTGGAAGAAGAAGTAGAGAGGTGATTCAAGAGGAGTTTGTGGGAGCTCCTAGATCGAGAACTAGTGTTGAGTTTTTCCATTACACCAAAAACCATAGGAATTATTAAACTTCTAAACCCTTACCTTTACCTTAAGTGGGTGGTTACTCCCATATTCAAAGGGTCATGGTAAGTCCACATGATCGATTCCCAAAGGTGCAATGGTTAGTCCAACACCCCCCCCTCTGATGTAACTCAAGGGAATCAAACCTAGGAAAAGGCTCCAATACTATGTTTAGGTTTTCCATTACCCCAAAACCCGCAAGCATTAGTAAACTTCAAAACTCTTACCATTACCTTAAGTGGGTGGTTAGTATCATGTTCCCAACGTGGTGGTTAGTCTAGTTGATCAATTCTCATAAATGTGATAGTTATTCCAACACATTACGCACTAAGATAGATGGTGGTGTTTAAAGACACTATTTTTGTGTTCCCATTGGCCACTGAGTTAAACTAACAATGATATTTACATCCTTTAAATAGGCTTCATCGGAGATGAATACCATGGGAAAAACCATGGATTCCTATAAACCTGGAGCCAAAAACCATGGGTAACTTGATGGAGTCAAGTTTACTAGATCTACCCTAACAACCCCCCCTTAAGCTTGAATTTGAGAGATTGACCTAGTCCCATACATCTTTGTTTAATTCCATATAAAAAAGTTTCCATCTATCATATTACATAGGTAACTAGCCATTGTATTGACTAGTTATCTAGGACACATTTTTAGGTAAACAATTCAACAACCATCTCACTTGAGATATCGCATTCCCTCCTCAAGCCATGATACCAGTACACTTGCCACCCCATTACCTATCCAAGTGGTCCATTCCATAACTTGATAAATCCATGAACCACTTACACTACATGTATACTTGAGACAGCTCTTAAGGCCTTATAATTAACGTGCTCCCATGTAACACATCTTCCTAAAATTCATAGGGAAATGCCTTGGACCAAAACCATTAGGGCATTCACACATCACATATTGGCTCCCCATCTACCTTCAGCTCTCATACTTACCACTTAGATATATCCACTTTCAACTCTGACCACTCTAGCTCTGATACCAAGTGTTATGATCACAAAGCATTGAGAGAGATGGTGGTGTCTAAAGACACCATTGTTGTGTTCCTAGTGGCCATTGAGATGAATTAACATTGGTATTTATAGTGTTTAAATAAGATTCATTAGAGATTAATACTACGGGAAAAACCATGGATGCCCATAAATCTAATGCCCAAAACCACAAGTAACTTGACAAAGTCAAGTTTACTAGATCCACCCTAACAACTAGAGAGTGCATATAACCAAACAGGTATAATGTGTTGGTGATATAGGTCGATGACAGGGAGCCTTCTAGTTATGATGAGGCTGCACAATGTCAAGTGTGGAAGGATTCCATGGTTGAGTAGTATAATTCTATCATGATAAATGATCTATGGGAGGTCATGCCTAGACCTGTGGATAGCTTATTTGTAGGCTCTCACTAGATCCACAAGGTGAATATGTTGTAGATGATATTGTGGAAAGTATAAGACTAGATTCATGGCCAAAGGGTTTGTGCAAAAGGAACACATAGATTATGAGGAGACCTTTCCACAAATGGCCAAATATACCTCTATCTAAGCAATGATATCATTTACAACACAAATATGATGGAAGATTCACCAGATGGATGTTAATACTACATTATTGAATAGGATGATAGAGGAGGAGGTGTATATCAAAAAACCATAGGGTTATGAGACACATGGGAGAGAGACACATGTGTGCAAACTGAAGAGGGTGCTATGTGAGTTGAAAAAATATCATTGGGCATGATATTGTTTGATCAACAACTACTTGCAATAGATGGATTTTGTGAAGAGTGAAGAAAATTCCAACCTATAATCTCTGATGGTAGGAGGTGAGCCACTCATATTGGTTTTATATATGTATGATCTCTTCTTGAGACCTTCATCAAGGCTCATATAAGATTGAAAGAGGAACTTGGAAAGTTGAGTTCGAGATGAAGGACTAAGGACTGATGCATTACTTCCTAGGACTAGAGGTATGGATGATGGATGGGGATATCTTCCTTTGGAAAGGGAGATATAATATGGAGATTATGAAGAGATTCAGGATGTAGGACTGTACACCCATATCCATGACTATGATTACCAACTAAAGGAATATAGATACATTAGAGGAAACATATGTGGACCCAACCTTATATAGGAAGCTCATCATATCTCTCATGTATCTGGTCAACACAAGGGAAAAAGTTTGTTTCGTGGTGAACACTCTAAGTTCGTTCATAGTGGAGTTGAATAGAGTACATTGGACAATAACGAGACATGTATTGAGGTATCTACGAGGCACAATCGAGTATGGATTATTGTTATAGGCCATTTTTTCACATATGATTAGTGAGCCTGCTAACGAGATCAATCAACATCCTATTCCCCCCTTGTCACCATCTTGCGCAAAGCCCTAAGCACGCACCTTTCATTTTCCACAATTTCATACCTAAACTGCATCATCTGAGCCAATTTGAATACAAACTCTCCCTGTAAGCCTACAAGGGTGTGTTAACCAGCAGGTTGCTCCACGATGGCATGCGTTGATCACCAATAGGTTGCTCCCCTTTGCACCTGCTTTAGTTCTAGAAATCCAGGAGAATGATCAAGATTCTAGAAGCTTCCCCTTATAAGAGTTTCCATAAGTTGTTTCAACTACTTAACTTGGATAAAACATTTGGATCCTATCCATCCCTACATTGGAGTTTTCACCACTTATATTTTTATCCTATTGCTCCATCAAAGGTGGATCTCTTACCCTAGATTGGTAATTGGATAAGAACTCCAACTTACCATACTTCTTTATATATTCCTAGCCTTCTATGTGGTTGGGAGTTGGACTTTGGAGAGTGATTCTAACCTTATTATGATGTAGTGAGTGGTCATCATCTCATGCATTTAGGGTGATTGGAGGTGAATATTGTGGAAAGGAAAGGACAAGTCAACAACTTGGAGGAGCTCTTCTACAAGATCAACTGCTACTTATGGTTGTAATCTCCTTCCATTTATATTAATGCAAAGAATTCATTAGTTTCCTATACGTGATGTTGTCGTTTCAGTTATTTCAATACCATGTTGATCTATTGAATAAGTACTTAGATCATACTACATAGATCTTGTAGTTTGTTGGCTTGTGTTATCTGATTGTGCAGGTTCTAATTTTTGCAATCAAAGATGGAATTGGAGCTTCCAAGCTAAAGAAGGAGCAAAGTGTTCAAAGGATTCCAGGTAGGCCTCACCCTGTCATCTATCTACTTTAAGGAAAAGCATTGTGTTCCTTCTCTCTATGTTTTTCTAGGTTAGACACCGACCTAGAGGAGATAATTTTGTCCACAATCGTAAATCTCATATAACATATTGGTGACTCCACTGGGGAGCCAAGCATTCCCTTGGTGGAATACTTCTCCATTGTGTTTGATTACCTCCTTGACATACCTTTGTTGTATCATCTAACCAAGATCATACCCAGGAAGTGATTTCATTGAGCCTTTTTTGAAGTTTTTGTGCTAGAAACCTCTTTCCCAGGCCCAACGCACCCCTTGTGCCTTTGACAGAGCATTGCACCTCACTCTGGCCCACTCTGCACTAGCATTGACCCCTATTTTTTCATGAATTTTTCCTTGGTTCTTGAGCCCATCTTTGGTCAGCCTACTTCTAGCTAAAATTCCCTGGGTCTTCAATGTCCTGTGGTCTCTCTAAAGCCTCCATTTGGTTTGCATTTGTGTTTTTTTCATTTGGTAAGAATTGGTTTGATTTTTATTTGTTCTTATCACTTGGTCGCTTGCAAACTGTTTTCATTTGGTTGTTGGTTGCTTGAATGATTTTTTTTAGTCCTCATTCTGAAAAGTGTAATCGAATCAATAATTGAACATTTACATCTTAGTTTTCTTCATCTCAAAAATTAATTGTGGTGAAAAGAAACATTTTTCATCGACATTTAGGGTTTTGCATGTGTATTAGCATAGGAACAATTGCATCAGAAAGGAAATTGCATCTTGCATCTCGTTTGTTGCATATTGTGTGCTACATCTTGATTATTTCTTCCCTTAGCTAGATTTTCATTTAAAGAGGAAGAATTTCTATTTTCTCATGGTGGATTTTCATTTTAGGATATTTAGGTGACATTCATGGTGACCCCTAAAACTGAAACATAGTCAAATATATATAGTCAAATTTACTGAATCAACCTAAGGAACATTTGTAACATTAACACAAACATTTAGAGGTCTAGGTTAGAGATGTGTTCCAACGTCGTTAAACGTAGGGTATGTCATTGTTTGGTATTGTTGCATCCTTGGGGTGAAATCCCATTCCACGTATGTGAGTGTACAAGACCATACTCCACGTACCTTCGGGTATATTGGTGATGCTCCAAGCACGTAAAGTATATAGGAATGCTCTCATCGAATGGTTATGCATTAGACAAAACTATTACGGACTGCACTCCCACATACCATTGGATATATTTTGGGAGTCCCCAATAGGTTTTTGTCCATTGATGGGTAACCAAGTCTATTGCCTTGTATACCATGATACACTAAACACAACATTTGGGGATATTGGTTGTCGTACGTTAAGTCCTTGGTTCACCAAGGTGTATATTGTAGATCATGATTTCTTATTAAACCTTTATTCCTAGTCACCCCATTGTTTTGTTTGTTTCTTTAATTTCTAAAGTCAATTAATTGACCATAGAACAACATCCTCCCCGCGGAAAAAATCCTTAGTAGATCTTAGGTTGAGACTAATGGCAACAGTTCCTGAGTCCACTCATCAAAGAAACCCCTCTGATGGGAATCCTGGTCCTTTTCCTTCTTTTGGAAATATTGGTGCTCCTTATATGGCAACGTTGTCCCTTCCCGGATTCACCATTGATTTTCTAGTTTAGTTATTTTTTACACCTATGGTTCCAAATGTCCAAATGACTTCTCAACCAGGTTCTCTTCCACTTGAATAATATCAACCTCAAGTTGATCCTAAAGATGACCCTCTATCTTCTTCACCTGTTCGGTTTTATTCCTCTTCTTCCTCTTCGTCTGGTGAAAGCCTGCAAATTAGTAACCAGGTGGATAAGAAGAAGAAGCAAAGTAAGATTAAGAAGAAGAAAAATAAGCAAGGGGATAACCAAACAACCATTTCTACTGATGAGACTGATGTTGAGAAGCCTTCCAATCAACCCCGTAAAGTTGAATTCCCTTGCATGCTTTGTAAGTTTGAACACATTCTTAGAAATTTTCCTAGTATTCCCAAGGTATTAGAAGTGTGGTCCATAGGCTCACATCAACCTTCTTCATCAGCCTCTGGAGATCATGTTGGTGATAAGCTCTCAACTAGTAATAGTAAGGTCCATGGGAAAAAGGGTAAATTCAAATTTCCCTGTAATTTATGTGAAAGGAATCATCCTATTCACCTTTGTGCTTATATGGATGACGCCTCAAAAGTATTGGAAAATATTACAACTTCTCAACCATGACTTCCAACTAGTTACCAAAAGATTTCTCCCAATCCCCCACTAGTTGATGAAGTGATTGATCAAAATCCGAACCCCATCAATCCCACTCTATCTAAATGTGAATCCCATGGGTTTGTTCTTGGCCAACCATTGGTTGAGAAAATGGTTGGCTCGATTCCACCTTCAGTCGATCATACTTTTCTTGTAGAGAGTAAGGATCATACTGCACAGGTTCTTATTATTTCTTCTGATTCTATCAGACAAGGGGGCATTTATCACGCCCCTACAGAACCCCCTCCAAGGAAACAATCATTGCCTTTGATTGGAGTTGATTGATAGAACCTCGTCTCCCTTCTTACATGCCTTTTAAGATCATGGTAAAGGCTTATAAAATAACATCCATCACATTGTTATAGATGAGGGAGCTTCTATTAGTATTCTATCCTCCTCTGCTTGGAAAGCTTTGGGTTTCCCACAACTTGTGTTTGTCACTTCGAATCTGTTAGCTTTTAACAGAAGATCCAGTCAAACCTTAGGGATACTTCTTCAGTTTCCTGTTACTTTGGGAGGAAAAACTGTATGTATTGATGTTATGGTTATCATAGAACCTTTCTTCAATTCGCTTCAAGGGCGAGACTATATTTATGCTATGAATGTTGTTGTATCCACACTCTTTTGAGTGACGTGCTTCGTGCATGATGGACAGAGTGTGGCTATCGATCATCTTTCATTTGTTGGTCTTTAATTTTCCACCAATCATCCTACTTCCCTATGTGTTCCTAATGTGCAAGCAACATCTCCCCCACCATAGATTTATTATGTGGCAACCTGTTCCATGCCCGCGACTACTAACGATCTAGTAGACGATATGTGCATCATTTATTGGGGGCATTGGAGTCTAATCTTTCCATTGGATCCCTTGATATGTATCCCTTCCAGAATTTTGTTCTCCCATTTGATGATTACCTCTTGGAAGTCAT
>APFE030374997.1:0-16361 GCA_000404065.3 Pinus taeda
CCCTAGTTCGTAATGTGGTGACAACATCGCCCGTTATTTGCGCTGGAAGTGGGTCCAGGGGGGCGCAATAACGATCTTTAGGAGCCCCCTAGGCGAGGGATTGGGGGCAGCACCCCCGAAGCTAAAAATAGATGTAAAATTGCCTTGTAAAATGTTGGAATTTCGTAGTCAATCTTGTCCATTCATTAGGTGGAAATATGACGGTAGAAGTTATGTTTAATTTAGGGTTTTTTTTTCCCTAGAAGGCAACCCCTTGCTTTATATGAGGGAATTGTATTGCAGCTATGTAGATGTGTATTCTGAACGAGAAAAAGAGAGGAGATTGTGTGAGAGAGAAGAGGGAATTATAGCGGATTTGTTGTAGGTTGTATTTCTTCATTTTGTTGGATAATAAAAGGAAGGAATGGTTGTTTCTCCATGGACGTAGCCCAAATTGGGTGAACCATGTATATCTATGTCTCTCTCGTTTTATGCAATTGTGTTTATATTTCTACAATATATTATGTGTTTCATTTCTCTGAAATATATAATTTTCTAACAAAAGCATTATAGTGGGCATCACTTTCGGTTTATTAATGGATACGGAAATTAGCAAAGGCATAGAGGCATTAATTGGCATTTTATTTATGAAATAAAGGAAAATAGGAGGAAAGGAAGGTGAAGAGACACAAATTTGCATGAGAGGGAAATTGAAGGGAAAATAAAGGAAAACGAAGAAAATAGAGGCCTCAATGATAAAAAGGCTTCTGAGGATCAGTTCAGAACCTTTTGTTAGTTTAGTTTTGGAGCTCTCTTCTATTCTCTCATACTCTTTCACACTTAGAGAAAACATGGAGAATTCTTGGAGCACTTGGGAATTCACTTGGATTGGAGAAAAAAGGAAACGGATAAGCAAGGAAAGCAAGGAGAAGGTTAGATGAACAACTTTAGCAGGAGGATTTTGTAGGTAACAAGTTGCATACGTGATTTTCTAGCTGATATGTGAATGCATGGTACATGCATTGGTTTATTTGGTTCATTTGTTGCCATTGGCACGAGTTTTGTCAGGTTTGACAATGGTTTCAACCTTGCCTTTCCATTTCCTAGATAGCCATGGTGTGATGGGATTCATTTATTGGTTGAGCTTTGGATTGCTGGAAGGTTATGGAACCAGGTGAGGTGGTCTTAGGAAAATTCCCAAAGGGTTGGGGGTGGAGATGGTTTTCTATGGGAAGCCCTTGACCAGTGGGTGGAGACAGGAAAATTCATCTCAAGGTATGGTGAAGGAATTCTAAGGCATCCAAACTTGTATCGATTTTGTGATCTCTTCACCAGTTTTGGCGAGACTGCAGTAGTTTGAGGGTAGGGGTGGTTTAACTTCTGGATTCCCTTGACTAATTATGTTTTGGTTTATCCCATGAGATCCCACATTCATGATTGGAATATGGCAAAAGGGTGATTGGCCAAAAGAAAGATTTGGTTTAGCTCAATCTATGGTCGGGTGGTACGTGGAAGTCCCTAACTTGGTTGGCTTTTGCATAAGTTAATAAGACTTATTTTTCTATTGTATTCTATGAGAATTTATACTTGTTATTTTATGGCTTTGATGGTTGTTTTGTCATGGTTATTGTTCTGATTATATGTTGGTTATAAACATGGTTCTCTAACATATTTCTAGTTATAGCTATTTTTATACTTAATAAGTTGATGAATGCATGAGCTAACAAGTGTGGTTGTAGCTACTTGAGAGGGAATTAGACATTGTCGATGATTTTAGCTAAAGAACAAATATTTATACTTAGATATGCATTCATGACCTATAACTTACATGTTTACCATGTGTTTAACGAAATGCCTAGTATGTTTTGGTATGTCTAGGTCAAGTTTTTGACTCAAGTTTGTATGTTTAACCTTGTCAGTATGTCATTTATCATTCTGAGAAGTCTCAAGCAATTCTAGGCAATGGTCTGGAGGCTGGCCTAGAATTATGGCTCAGATATCAGGACTGCACCCTCTAAAATGGGTAAGTTGGGACACAATTGCATGGAAGTAGTGTTGTGCATGTGGTTGGAGGCCTTTAATGCACCCAAGCCTTATCATGCATGTCGTTGGGAGTCTAGGTCAATGAAAAGGAGTCCCAACTTAGGGTCTAGTCACCTGGGGTGGTTCTTTGGCCCTTGAGTGTCCTGTAGCCCTAAGAAATGTTGTGAGTTGTCATTCGGTGGTTAGTTTGTAGACCCCACATCCTTAATTGAAGCTAGGAGGTCGAATCATGTCACAGTAGTACTTTGCTTCACATTTACTAAGAGGGCTTGTAAAAGTGGGTAAATGTGGGGTGGGAGGTGTTACAGATTGGTATCGGAGCTTATAGGTTCAAACACTTGGATTGGATGGGCTAGATGCATGTTTTTATGCATGCATTGTCATGGTTATGGTGGTCATGCATCAGGTTATTGTATGCAATTAGTGTTATCATGCATGATATATATATACACAACACAGAGATGACTACTCTCCTAACATAACATATACTTTGAGAAGTCGGAAGGTCGATATCAGGAGTTGCAAGGTGGATAATGACAGGATAATTCAGTCATAGGAAAGGCTTGGCAGAGCTCAGGAAAATCAATTCGAGGTCAATGTCGTCATCCTTCAGAGTTTATCATATTTGCAAAGATAGGGGCAGCCACAAATCAGTTATGGACAGGAGGACATGAATAATGGGTCATATGGTAGCAGGTCTCATGGGTTCTATCCAGTTTTGGTTCATATAGGCATCATAGTCATCATCATTATCATCATTATAGGAGGAGTGAGAGGGGATACTTGCCAGATGAGTTCAAGAAAGCCAAGCCTCCTACATTCGATGGAAAGCTGAAGAAATCATAGGATGTAGAAGCTTGGTTTGTTGGAATGAAGAAGTTATTTGAGCTGCATGACTATATAGAAAACATGAAAGCCAAGATAGCCATTTTCAATCTCAAAGAAAATCCAAACATTTCGTGAGAAGATGTGAAGTGTGTCAGAGGCATCCAGATAGAGGAGTTGATTTGGCATGAATTCAAAATACTCTTTAGGAAGAAGTACTTGTCAGAGAGATATTATGATGGAAAGAATAAGGAGTTCTACAAGTTGAAGATGGGGGTCTATTATGGATGAAGAGTATGTGACTAAGTTTCTAGAGTTATTGAGGTATGTGTCGTATCTTAAGGATTAGAAGGCAAAGGTTCAAAGATTTATCAGTGGACAACCATTAGCATTCAAGAATCAGATTGAGTATGATGAGCCTCGGTCATTGGGAAATTGAAACATTGTTATGAACAATCAAAGCACAAGACTGAGCCTAAGCGTGTTTGGAAAGGCAATGATAAGACCAAAGGAAAATGGCATCTGAAGCGAGAAAGACCTCAAGATGCAGGTGAGAAAGAGAATGTGGCTATGTACAAGAAGTTTTTTGCAGTTGAGAAGGGACATGGATCTTAGCCTAGAGAGCAACAAAACAAAGGTGGTGGTTGGTAACTGTTGCAGTGTTGGATTTGTGGCAAGGATCATCACAAGAAGGATTATCCTTTGCATTAATGTGGTAGACCTCATATCTACAGTGCTCAAGAGGCGCAGATAGTTGGGAATGTTGGACAAAACATTCCTTGGATTTATGCAACATTTGATAACAAGCAGGCGGATCATCAGGCATCCATTATTGAGATGGAAGGTAAGCTCTGTGATCGAGTTGTTTCCACTTATTAACCCTAGATCTAATTATAGCTATGTTAATCTTGACCTGGTGGATAAGTGCGACTTGAGTAAATAAGTGCATGCGAAGTCTTAGTTGGTGTAGTTGGCTACATGTACTAAGAAAACAGTTCATCATTTGGTAAGATCTTGTGTATTTGAGTTGAAAGGTATGCCTACATCAACTCATATGAATGTGCTTCCTTTGGGTTCGTACAATATGCTTTTGGGTATGGATTGGTTGTACCTTCACATGACTAAGTTAGATTGCTATGAGAAGGCTATTAAGTGCTTGGATGATGATGGAGAGAAGAGAATCTTGTAGGGTAAGAAGAAGCCTACATTAGTGAGAATGGTTAAAACTATGCAGGCAAAGCGTAGTTGCAGGAAAGGGTGTGTATTGTTTGTAGTGCATGTTTCCAGAGACAAAGGGAAGGTTGTTGAAGATGTTGAAGTCTTGAAGAGGTATACAATTTTGCAGTAGTTTCAAGATGTATTTCTAGTAGAGATTTCGGAGTTACCACCTCATAGGGAAGTGGACTATTCTATTGAGTTGGTACAAGGAGCAAAACCAACATCAAAGGCACCATACATGATGAGCACTCTAGAATTGGTGGAATTGAAGTTGCAGCTTAAGGAAATACTTGATAAGGGATACATTAGGCCAAGTGTGTCACCTTGAGGTGCACCAGTGTTGTTTGTGAAGAAGAAGGATAAAACTCTCAGGTTGTGTGTTGATTGAAGGCAATTGAACAAGGTGACTATCAAGAACAAGTACTCTTTGTTGTGGATTTGACTTGTTTGATCAGTTGAAGTGAGCAGAAATGTTCTCGAAGATTGAATTGAGATCATTATATCATCAGGTACATATCAAAGAAGAGGACATTTGTAACAACCCTAGTTAAAAATCCATGTAATAAAGTTAATATAGGAAAAATAAGACCTTGGTCACGGGACATATTCCAAGCTGAATGTTGGGAAAAAACATAGTAATGGGGATCACTTGTGATTAATTAATGGCTAAGGAAATTGGGAAAGGCTTTGGAAATACATGAGGCATTAACTGACATTTTATTTATGAAAATAATGGAAATTAAGAGAAAAGGGAGGTGAAAGATCACAAGTTGCATGTGAGGAGGAAAATGAAGGAAAATAACGGAAAATGAAGAAAATAGAGGCATCATTAATAAAAAGGCTTATGAGGATCAATGGGTACCTTTTGTCAATTCAGTTTTGGAGCTCTCTCTCTATTCTCTCTCTCTCTCATACTCTTAGACACTTAGAGTTTTCTTGGAGCACTCTTGGTGGAGTGTGGCATACTTGGGATTTGGGGCAAGAAGACAAAGGAACAACAGGAAAGTGCAAGAGGACATCGGGACCAACAACTACAGTGGACTTTGCTTGCAGGTATTGAGTTGCATGTATGATTTCCTTGCTAGTTTTGACATGCATGGAAGATGCATGTGGTTTCTTGGTTATGATGTGTCATGGGCATGGAGGAATGCATGGATTGACGGTGGATTTGCTTAGCCTTACCATTTCCTGGATAGCCATGGTGTTGTGGGTTTATTTCCTTTTGTTTTCTGGTTGGTTCTCATATTCCTTTGGTTTTGGGTTGAGTTACTAGTTCCTAGAAGCCTTGGTTGAGGAAATGCTTTGGTAGCCTTGTAACATCTTAGGTTGAGTTACTAGTCCTGGAAGCATTGGTTGGACAAATGCTTTGGAAGCCCTTGGTGGGTTGAGTTACTAGCCCTGGAAGCCCTAGTTAGAAAAACACTCTAGAAGCTTGACAACAACTATGGGTTGAGTTACTAATCCTGGAAGCCCTGGTTGGAACAAACGCTCTAGAGCCCTAAAAAACTTAGGTAGAGACCAATCTGGTGATGGTTAGTTATGTCTGACCACGAGGTGGAATCGTTGGTTCAGGTTTGAGATGGTTTGGCCTCTGGAAGCCTTTTAGTTTTGTTGTATGTGTTCCATGAGATCCCACATTCATGATTGGAATATGGCACGAGGGTGACTGGCTAAAAGAGAGATTTGGTTCAGCCTATTCTATGGTCACGTGGTTCGTGGAAGTCCCAAACCTGGTTACATTTGCATATGTTAATAAGAGTTCATTTCCTCTTGTATTTGATGGGTAAATATATTTGTTTATATGTGGTTTTTATATCCTTGTTATTTATGTTGGTTATATGATGGTTATGAGCATGTTTTATGACAGCGATGATGTATGGATCTCCTCATGTTTTGATTTGTAGATGAATGAACAATGAATATATGACCTAATAGATGATAATGCAACTAATGTGATAAGGCATCAATGCTTCTTAGTGATTCTCAGATAAGTATGATACCCCTATGCTTAGATATGTTGTTATGACCTATAAAATGTATATTTGTGACATGTTTGACAAAATTCCTGTCATGGCTAGTGGGGGTCCATTCAAGTCTTTATTCAAGTATTTGCATTAGTATCATTGTTTCAATGTTACTTTTCATTTCTGGAAGCTTCATGAAGTTATGGGTAGTGGCCTGAGTCCTGGCCTTGAAAAAGTAGCACATAATCTGATGTCGTTGGCTCTGAACTAGCTAAAAAAGTCCCCATTCGCTTGCATGCCCTTGTTGTGAGAGCGAATGAAGCTCTAGGGAAGTGAAACGTCAAGTTGTCTCAAGGGTTGATCACTTGGAAAGGTTGGTTGGCTCTTGGGGGTTCTGTGACATAGGTAGAAGGTCAGATTGGTTGTGTTGTGCCGGTTCCACCTCCTTAACTGTACATGGGGAGTTGAATCAGATCATAGTAGCCTCTCGTCACATGTTTGCCCCAACAAAACGGTTAACTTGGGTAAATGTGGGAGGATATGTTACAGAGTGGTATTAGAACATGGTTCACCCCTTGGACTGAATGTGTATTGAATGGGGGGTGGGTTGGTCATGCATTCATGTCAGTTGAATATATGTGTTCCTTATGCTTATGGTCTATGTGCATGTTACATATGCATGGCATTGGTCATAGTTGCAGTGGTGTCATCATGTGAAAAGTTGATGGTGTTGTTGTTGGATGTGATCGTCATGAGTGTATGTCGGTTATGCATGTCAGTGCGTATATATTGTTATGCATACATGGACATGGTTGTAGTTTTCATGCATGAGGCCATGGCATGTAGTTGGTATGGTCATGCATTGATGATTGGATAATGATTAAATGTTGATATGATTGTGTTTATATATGTATTGCGTTGATCTAGTTGGTCTTGCAGACAAGATATCCTCCGCTAAGCTAAACTAAGTTATGTTGGTTTGTTTATGATTTGGTTTAACTTACATGATATACATTGCAGGAAGAAAACAACAAAGATGACTAACAATATGGTAGACTACAATTCCTTAGACTCTCCTTATGGATCAGATGAGCAATGTGGTGTTGGGGATTCAGACACATTGAGAAGTTTGAAGGCAAAAATAAGAAATTGTAAAGAAGATAATGAAAAAATCATTCAGGCACAACAGAAACAAGCAGAAGTTAATGCAGTAATCCTTCAAAGTTTGTCAGAGTTGCAGAGACAAGGATTGCTTAGAATCAGTCATGGACAGGAGGATAGGATGAATGGGGCATATGGTAGGAGATTTCATAGTGGGCACAAGTCAAATAGAGATGACATGATTAGAGATGGCAGGTTTTTGGACACCCCAGACAAAAGAGGTTTTTGTCAGATGAGTTCAAGAAAGAAATACACCTACATTCAATGGGGAAATGAAGAAGTCACAAGATGCAGAAGCATGGTTGTTGGTATGAATAAGTTCTTCAGATTGCATGATTACTCAAAAAACATGAAGGATAATAATGACATTTAGTCTTAAAGGTAAAGAAAACATTTAGTGGGAAGATGTAAAGAAATTCAAGGGTATTTACGAAGAGGAGTTGACTTGGAGCGAGTTCGAGAGACTATTCAAGAAGAAGTATTTATTGAAGAGATACTATGATGACAAGGGAAAATAATTCTGTGAGCTTAAGATGGGATCTATGATCGATGAGGAGTACATTAGAAGATTCTTTGAGTTATTGAGGTATGTGCCTTACCTCAAGGAGGAGAAGGAAAATATTCAAAGATTCATTAGTGGGTTGTTAGTAGCATTTAAAGCCAGGATTGTGTTTGATGAGCCTAGATCATTGGAGGAGGCCATTCGGAAGCTAAAACATTGTTTTGAGCAATCAAAGTGCAGACCTAAGACTAAGACGGACTGGAAAGGTAATGATAAGAATAAAGGAAAATGGGACAAGAAGCAAACAAGACCTTAGGATACAAGTACCAAAGAGAATGCAACCCCGCATAAGAAGTTCAATGCATCTAATAAAAGAGAGGGTGGTAGACTGCAAATCTATAGTGTGCATGAGGCACAAACAGTGGAGGATGTTGGACAAAATATTCCACAAATATATGCAACATTGGAGAACAAGTAGGAGGCCACCAGGCGTTTATTATCGAGATGGATGGTAAGCTTTGTGATCAAGTTGTTTCTATTTTGATTGACCCTATATCTAATTATAGTTATGTTAGTCCTGAACTGGTGGATACGTGTGGTTTGAATAAAGAAGTGCATGCATAATATTGGTTAGTGCAGTTGGCTACATTAAAGAAGAGAGTTCATCACTAGGTAAGAGCTTGTGCATATACGTTGAATGGTATGCCTATATCAGCACATCTGAATGTATTGTCGTTGGGATCATATAACATGTTGTTGGGCATGGATTATTTGTATATTCATAGAACTAAAGTGAATTGCTATGACAAATCCATTAAGTGCTTGGATGAAAATGGAGAACAGAGAGTCTTACAGGGTAAGAAGAAGGTAACATCAGTCAAAATGTTACAACTATGCAGGCAAATCACAGTTGCAGTAGATGGTGTATGTTATTTGCAGTGCGTATTTCCAGTGACAAAGGTAAGGAAGTTGAGGATGTAGATGTCTTGAGCAGGTACCCAATTCTACAACAGTTTCAAGATGTGTTCCTAGAAGAGATTTTAGAGTTGTCGCCTCACAGGGAAGTAGACTTTTCTATTGAGTTGGAACCAGGGCAACACCAACATCAAAGGCACCCTATAGGATGAACACACCGAAGTTGGTAGATCTGAATTTGCAGTTAAAGGAGATGTGTGACAAGGGATACATTAGGCCAAGTGTAATGCCTTGGGGTGCACCAATGTTGTTTGTGAAGAAGAAGGATGATACTCTCAGGTTATGCATTGATTATAGGCAGTTGAACAAGGTGACCATCAAGAACAAGTATCTGTTGCCAAGGATTGATGACTTGTTTGATCAATTTAAGGGAGAAACAATGTTCTCAAAGATTGATATGAATTCAGGATACCATTAGGTATGCATGAAAAAAGAGGATATTTGCAAGACTGCTTTCCGTAGCAAGTATGGGCATTATGAGTTTGTTGTAGTTCCATTTGGTTTGACTAATGCTCCATCTACTTTTATATGCTTGATTAATAGCTTGTTGCATCCTTATCTGGACAAGTTTGTTATTGTATTCATTGATGAGATATTAGTATATTCCAAAAATGAGGAAGAGCATGCAAAACACTTAGCAACAATATTGAGATTTCTAAGAGAGCATTAGTTGTATGCCAACCTTAGCAAATGCAGTTTCTTTCAGAAATTGGTACATTACTTGGGTCATGTGGTTTCCAAGGAAGGCATAGAAGTGGATCCGGAAAAGATAAGGGCTATCATGGAGTGGACAACTCCTAGAAATGTGGATGAGGTAAGATCATTGAGGGGGTTAGTAGGTTATTACAGGAGGTTCATGAGGAACTTATTTCACATTGCTTATCAGATTACATCATTGCAAAGGAAAGGTAAGAAAATTGATTGGACAAAGGAATGTGTAGTAAGTTTTGAGTAGTTAAAGCAGTTGTTGACGAATGCTTCAGTGTTAAATATTGTAGATCCGGACAAAGAATTTGTGGTATGTACATATGCTTGCAAGAGAGGACTTGGTGGAGTTCTTATGCAGTAAGGACATGTAGTATGCTATGAATCAAGGAAATTGAATGAGCATGAGCATAATTGTTTGATACATTATCTTGAGTTGGCAACGATCATCCATTATTAAAAATGTGTAGGAACTATATTCTTGGTAGGTGATTCATCTTGATGAGTGGTCATAGTGGATTGAGGTATCTATTTGACAAACCGAGTTTGAATGCCAAGCAAGCTAGATGGTTGGCTTCGATTAGTGAGTTCGACATCAAGTACATTAAAGGTAAAGAGAACAGGGTTGCAAATGTTCTTAGAAGGTGGATACAGGTAAATCATATAGAAACTATGAGTTCCTATGGGACAGATCTATAGGATCAGATCTTGCAGGCAGGACAACAAGATGACAGGTATAGGGATCCTATGCATAATTTACAACAGGGTATATGTGATCAGGATGTGGATTATTGTCCCATAATAGATGGCTTGGTCAAATTTAGGGACATGATATATGTGTCAGACAATAGTGAGCTCAAGAAGATTATCTTGAGGGAATTTCATGTCAAGCCGTATTAAGGTCACCCAAGATATCAGAAGGCATTGGCAACGGTGAAGAAGTTCTATTATTGGTTGAATTTGAAGAGAGAAGTGGCAGAGTTTGTGGCTAGATGCTTGGATTGTCAACAAGTAAAGCAGAGTGTAAACATCCAGGTGGATTACTTTAGCCTATTATGATTCCAGAGTGAAAGTGGGAGGTCATTTCTATGGATTTCTTTACAAGTTTGTCGAGGACATCTAGACAACATGATTCTATCATGGTTGTTGTGAACAGGTTGACTAAGGTAGCGCACTTCATTCCAGTGAAGTCTACATATTCAACTTATAATGTGGCACATGTATTCATCAGAGATATAGTGAGGTTGCAAGGTGTACCAAAGAAGATCGTATCAGACAGGGATGCCAATTTTTGATCAAGGTGGATATTGGTGGCCACCCGTCTATTCCACGTGGACCCCCACCATTGTTTCTTTCATTTTTTTTTAATTTCCTTAATTGTAGCACAGTTACTATTTTTGGCAATTTTTCTGGGGCTTGAACTTCTGGAGCTGTTTTGAGGTCTTAAACGATGTTTTTTTTTCGAAATATCCCCTCCAAGCAATTTTCTTGAGGTCACTTTTTTAGTTGTAGTCCTTGGAGATATCTTTCCAACGAGGTATCATGTACATCAAACGAAGATAATATGACTAAGTTATGACCCCGGGAAGTTGGTTGCCTAACTAACTCCAACGGGGCCCATAAACTCTTGGTGATACATCTCCTCGGGTTAGGGTTTTGGTTGTTTAGGGTTTTATCTTATTGTTCAATAATGAAAAGGCCCTTAAGCTTCATTGTAACTCAGTTCAGAGGCATGTAGCACATCTCTTCTCAGAGATAAGCTACCATTGCCCGAGCTAGTCTCATTTCCATTCTGTTTGCAAGCATATTTCATTATTTGATATTAATGAAAGACAGTGGTATTTCTATTGTATCTTTGTATTTATGGTTATATCTGTAATTTATTGCATTTATACTTAAATTCGGATCAGTGGTATCATAGGGGTATGCTCTTTCTCTGTTTTTCTTTGCATGTCCCCAACGAGGTCGGGATATAAGGAGTTAGGGCTCAAACTGGTCGAACCTCTGCAAGATCAGCCTTGGAAATCCCGACGAACTCCCATGGGGGAAGAAAAGAAAGACAAGGGAGCAGGAGATCCTATCAAAATATTGCTTGAGGAGGCCCTCGAGAAACAAAGGAACACAATGATGGATAACTTTGCCCAGATCCTTCAATGGTTGCCCATCGGTGGAGCATCCACATCCAACAGTCACTCTAGAGTCTCCACACCTTTTAAGGTACAAGTAAACTTTGAAATTCCCATATTTGAGGGCCAAATAGATGCCATCGCAATAGATAAATGGTTGAATCTACTAGAAGGATATTTTTTTGTTCATGATTTTTCTAGCCAAGAAAATATTACTTTTGCTCTTCTCAAAGCCACCCCCCACGTCAAGCACTGGTGGGAAACCTATTGTGAGCAGAAGGATGAAAGTACAACCTTACTGTTTTCAACCGCTCCCACTTGGAATTCATTCTGGGATGCCATCAAGGCGTAGTACTACTGTGTCGAGAGCTACAAGGACAAATACATAAAGTGGACCACATTACGGTAGGGAAGGGACCAAGATGTGCCAGAGTTTACCAATGTTTTTCATACCCTTTGCACGAAGTTGGGTATCAAGGATTCTGAGAAACATTTGGTACTTAGGTATTGCGACTGCCTACATAGATACATCTAGGACAAGATGGAGTTCTTGGACACCTCCTCACTTGACACGACGTACTGATACACTGTCAAGATCGAGCAGAATTTTAAACAGAAGAAGTGAGATTTTGGATCTGTGAATCCAAAGCAAGGGAAAGGTGCCCCCAAACTGCAGAATAAAGGACAAAGCCAAGGTGGGATGGCCTAGGACAACCTGCCAAGGCCACAAACAAAGGACAACACTGTGAAGACGAAGAAGGACACGAGAAAGTGGTGTGAGTTCCATAAGAGCTCCACCCAAAACACAAGTGAGTGTCTGGCCAACCAGTTACTAGGGGCCGAACTAAAGGATTCAAAATCAAATGCATGTTCCGACTCTGAGTCAAAATCCAACAAGGGGAATAAAAAAGGGAAGCATATAATTGATGTAGAGCCCAACGCCACTGTCACCACCACAAAGATCTAGAAGGAGGAACCCGAAGATCCAGAGGAGGAGCGTCTCTTCCAATCCTAGATGTGGGTAAAGGGTTACCTGCTACAGTTCATTGTCGACTGCAGGAGTGAAAAGAACCTCATTGCAGCAGAGGTCATGAAGCGGTTGGGCTTACCGACCACATCACACCCACAATCATACACCATCGGGTGGCTTCACCAAGGAAGGGATTTGTGTGTGAGCCAACAATGTTGCCTTCCATACAACATCAATCCCTTCACGGATGAAGTATTATGTGGCGTTGCTCCCCTTGATGTTTGTGATGTATTATTAGGCTAACCACACTTGTGGAAGCGACATGCTATGTATGAGTAGGGGCCTCACACTGTTATTGTTACATTGATAAATAAGTTGTACAGGGTACCAGAGGTAGCACCACCTACTGCCATCTCTCTGGTTACTGCAAAACAATACAGTAAGCTCATTTCAAAAAACAAGAAATTTGTTTTCTTGATGATATGCCCTCAAGGAAAGAAGAAGACGGTGGCCACAACCTTTAGAGAGGGCCCCTTCGCTGATTCGGATTTAAATAGGAACGTAACAAATTACAGATATAACCATAAATACAGAGATGCAGCAAAAATAATACTTCATTTCATTAATGTAAAATACTAAAATATGCTTACAAATAGAAATGGAAATAAACCAACTAGGGTGATGGTAGCTTATCTCTGAGAAGAGATGTGGCAGCTATATGCCTCTAAACTCCGTTACAATGAGGCTCGAAGGCCTATTTATTATTGAGAAACAATGGAAAGCCCTAAACATCCAAAAACCTAACCCTAGGAGATGAAATGCCAAACTATGGGCCCTGTTTGGGTAAATTGGTACATCAACTTCCCAGGGTCGTAACTTTGGCATACGATCTCTGTTTGACGCGCACAATACTTTGTTAGAAAGATCTATCCGAGGAATACAACTTTAGGAAGAGCAACATTAGTCCATTGCCCCATGTTGCTCCTTGTTTTCTCAAAAACGTCGTTTAGGGCCTCAAAACGGCTCCGGAAGTTCAAGACCCGAAAAACTACTAAAAATAGTAAATTGTGCTACAATTAAGGAAACTGAAAAACTGTAAGAGATAGTTGTGGGGGTCCAAGTGGGATAAGTGGGTGGCCACCAACATCCACCTGGATCATTCCTCCCCCCCTTAGGAAGTAATTGTCTCCATTGTGTTGAGTTCCTCCATGAGATGAGGAAACTTATGCTAAACTTGGTCCCTGGTGAGCTGTTCTGCAACCTATGATGTGTCCAGTAATAGTGGGAAGCATGGTCGAGGGTGGTCCACATTGAACACTCGGTGCAAGCAAAGGAATGGGGGAATGTTGTGCTCCAAAGCATTGTTTCCCACAACCTTGGTACTGGTATAAGGACAATATTAGAGTGGTCTAAGCTTATGATGGGCTCTTGTAAGGCATTCTTTCTGTAGATGCAACTAGACTTTGTCGCCCGCTTGAAACTTGTGTGGTACCTGATGCTGATCATGTCACTGCTTTTACTTGGCATTTTCTAGACTGGAGTGACGATATATCGACCCATTGGGTAGAGGTGCTCTAAGAGTCAAATCGAATGAATGCTTGACCTGATAGTGCAACGGTGTCCTTGTGGGTAAGGAGAAGATGTCCCTATCTACTTTCATGACCGTATCCATCTGCTGCTACTGTTGTATGGAGGAACTCTTCACAGGGCTAATGGATGTGGTGATGATCTTCCCCTTACTTTGGGAGTGAACCAGATAAAAAATGAATTTCCTAGTCTAGGAGATGAGCTCGCTCCATTTCTTAGCAGTGATCAAAGAGGTGGTAGCAGGTGGGGTTACCTTTGGTATCTTGTATAATGAATTACCCAAAGAAATAATAACAACGCGAGGCCTTGACTCATACACAGCATGTCACCTCCATAAGTATGGTTGGCCTAATAGTACATCACAAACATCAAGAGGTGCAACATCACACAATACCTGACCTGTGAAGGGCTTGATGCTGTAGGGAAGGTGGCATTGCTGGCGGAATTGGAGATCTCGTCCTTGGTGAAGCCACCCAATACTGTACGACTGTGGTTGTGGTGTAGTTGGTAGGTCCAACCACTTCATGACCTCTGCTGAAATGAGGTTCTTTTGGCTGCCATTATCGACAATGAATTGCAGCGGCGAACCCTTCACCCACATTTGTGAGTGGAAAAGACTCTCCCCCTCTTTTGGATCTTTGGGATCAATATTCTAGACCTTGGCGGTGGCAACAATGGCGCTGGGCTCCACATCAATGATTTACTTCCCTTTGTCATTCCCCTTGTTGGGTTCTGACTCAGGGTCGGAACATGCATCTGATTCTGAAGCCTTCAACTTAGCCACCAGCGATTACTTGGTCCGACACTCACTTGTGTTATGAGTGAGGCTCTTATGGAGCTCACATCATTTTCTTGTGTCCTTCTTTGACTTCGTGGTTTGTTCTTTTCTTGTGGCCTCTACGGGTTTTCTTGGGTCACCCCACCTTGGCTTTGTCCTTTGTTCTTTGGATTCACAAATCCAAAGTCTCGCTTCTTTTGTTTAAACTTCTGCTCAATCTTGACAACATATCGGTTTGTCATGCCGAGCGAGGAGATGTTCAGGAACTCCATTTTGTCCTGGATATACCTGTATAGGCAACCGTAGTATTTGAGTACCAAATGCAGCTCAGAATCCTTGATACCCAACTTTGTGCAAAGGGTATGAAAAATGTTTGTGAACTTTGGCACATCTTGGTCCCTTCCCTGCCACAGCATGGTCAACTTTATGTATTTGTCCTCATAGCTTTTGACACGGTAGTACTGCTCCTTAATGGCATCCTAGAATGAATTCCAGGTGGAAGTGGCTAAAAATAGTGAGTTAGTACTTTCATCCTTCTGCTCGTAGTAGGTTTCCCACCAGTCCTTGACGTGGGGCGCTGCTTTGAGAAGTGCAAAAGTGATCTTCTGTTGGTTGGAAAAATCATGAACAAAAAAATACCCTTCTACTAGATTTAACCATTTATCTACGACATCTGCGTCTATCTGACCCTCGAATATGGGGATTTCAAAATTAACTTGTACCTTAAAGGGTGTGGCGTTTCCACAGTAGCTGTTGGAAGCTGATGCGTCGCCCTTGGGTAGCCGCTGAAGGATCTGGGCAAAGTTTTCCATCATCGCGTTCCTTTGTCGCTCGAGGGCTTCTTCGAGCAAGATTTTGATAGGATCTCTTGTCCCCTCATCTTTCTTTTCATCTGTCATGGGAGGCCGTCGGGATTTGCGAGGCTAGTCTTGCAAAGGTTCGACTAGTTCAAGCCTTAACTCCTTATATCCCGACCTTGTTGGGGACATGCAAAGAAAAACAAAGAAAGAGCATACCGCTCTGATGCCACTAATCCGGATTTAAACATGAACACAACAAATTACAGATATAACCATAAATACATAGATGCAGCAAAAATAATAGTTCATTTCATTAATGTAAAATATTGAAATATGCTTACAAACATAAATAGAAATAAACCAGCTAAGGCGATGGTAGCTTATCTCCGAGAAGAGATGTGACAGCTACATGCCTCTGAACTCCGTTACAATGAGTTCTGAAGGCTTATTTATTTTTGAGAAATAATGGAAAACCCTAAACATCCAAAAACCTAACCATAGGAGATGAAACACCAAACAGTGGGCCCCGTTTGGGTAAATTGGTACATCAACTTCCCGGGGTCATAACTTTGGCATACGAACTTCGTATGACGTGCACAATACCTCATTAGAAAGATCTATTCGAGGACTACAACATTAGGAAAAGTAGCAATGGTCCGTGGACCCATGTTGCTCCCAATTTTCCAAAAAACGTCATTTAGGGCCTCAAAACAGCTCCGGAAATTCAA
>APFE030375013.1:0-18568 GCA_000404065.3 Pinus taeda
AAAAAAAACAAGTAACAACTACAGCTCAACTGAAAAAACTATTCATCTACCAAAATTCTCATGCCAAAATAATAAGAGGCACTACTGCTCAGAGCTTACAAATGCAAGTAATTAATGTGGGAGATCCTTGCAGCTACTTCGCGGGTGACTTAGCTGATCCATTCGGAATTAGTTAAGCATGGTCGGCAGCGGGATTGAGCTCATCCCAAGCTTCAATCCAAGTGACCATGGCATCTGCCAGCTTCTGGAAATACGGATCTATTACTCCAAGTTTCTCCCTTACCTGCTTTGACAGCTCAATGTAGCATTGCTGGACAGAGGTACATTCCTTTGGAATTGTGGCAGATTGGAAAAATGGAATAATGTCCTCTTGCCAGAATATTCCCTTGTATTCTTTCTTCAAATTAACAAAAGGGTTACTGGCCTTGCTGTGCCAAATGTATGGCAGCCCTGTCTTCACACCCAATCCCAAGTGGTCGCAGATGACCTTGACACACCATCCTGCCCACATATCGTCATAGCGACCAATAGGCTGGCCATCACCCATCAAGCCAAAATACATGGCAGGGCCAATCAAGTCCCGATTGAAGGCCAAATTCATGCCACACATGGGGAAAAGCGTACCCTTTGGAATTGTCAAAACTGCATCAACATATCTGGTGTTGCGTTCGGAAGGTTTGACAAGCTGTGTTGGGGCATCGTAATCAGGGATATTCATCCAGAGGCCATGAGAAACTGCAGTGGGTGTTCCATGGCGAAGGCTGAAGGGGTACCCACGTACAAAATCTGCACCCTGTCTGTATGGATCATACAGTGTATTGAAAAAGAATGGAGTTGAAGGGGAGAGCAAATTCATGATGTGCTGCTGGAGAGCATTGATGTCATTGCCGGAGGGATCCTTGGCAACGAAGCAGTCATCGTCAATAGTAAAGATGTATTTCTTCTTAGAGACCATGTAGCCGAAGCAACGGCAGGCACTGTCCTTGAAAGAGATGCAGGAGGCCTTGGGGCCGAGGATCCTCTCGATATCATTTCTGTTGTAAAGTTCGTAATCGAAACCCTGAGGCACACTGATGGTCTTCGACGGATCGCCATCCTGCACAATGATGAGGTGATAGGGCTCAAAGAATGGCCTCCACATCTCCAAGAAATCCAAGTTCCGGATCGTGGGTATCACTATGTCCAGCTCCTCCGTCAGGATTGGGGTCGCAGCACTCGAAGTCGAAACTGCCATTGTTACTGGATCAACTGACCTACGTGCCAAGAAACAAGAAATGAAAGAAAATGAAATACACACAACCCAATCTTCCACAACCCCAAAGGACTTTTGCTCTCAATCTTGATTTGGTTTCTCTCCATAAGTGTATATATAGGTGTGGAAGAGCAGTCCCCAGCAAGGGGTTCAAGAGATTTGTTATTTGGGGATTCACGCTCTTGCCCAGACTCCGGAAGCCTGGGATAAATCACAATTAAAGTCTCCGGTTTTGACGTTAATTTTGCTTTTATAAAACCTGCTTTTAAAGTAAATCGTCCCGACTCCAGATCATCAATTTTATAAAAACTATAAAAGCAAACGTAAAATAATCTAATTACGATATTAAACACAAATCATCAAAATCTAATTACCCAAATATATTAAATATAAAATAATCTAATTACCCTATATCCAACACAAATCATTAAAATCTAATTACCTAAATATATTAAACGTAAAATAATCTAATTACCCTATATTAAACGCAAATCATCAAAATCTAATTACCCATGCTAACAAAACTCATTAAAAATAAAATACTCTAATGACCCCATATTAAATGCAATCTACCAAACATAGAATGATCTAATTACCCCCATGTCAAACACAAAATGATATAATTACCGCCGCATCAGACGCCTCTCCAAAAGGGCTCCACGTAGTTGGCACTCCTCCTTGTGGATTTTGCACTCGGGCTCCACGTAGTTGGCACTCCTTGTTGTTGGATTTTGCCAGCTGGCTTCTTTAAAGGGAAGGCTGCCATGACCCACATTTCCTCCAACGGGTGCGAGCATGCCATATCATGTGCGCACATGGGGTCAATGGGTGTGAACGTGCCATATTTAAGGTTATAATATTTCACAATTATTTATGCAATTTTTTTTATTAAGTGCGTTAAGTTTAAGTTTAAGTTTAGGTATGGAAAAGGTTTTATGTGTTAGTGGAGTGTTATCACTGGAATTGCTAATCTATTAATGGGATTTTATGAATAAGAATTAGATGGCAAAACGATTTACTCACTAGTGGGATGCTATCACTATGTTTGCTAACCCATTAGTGGGATGCTATGAATAGGAATTAGATGGAAGAACGATCTACCCATTAGTGGGATGCTATCACTATGATTGCTATCAGTGGGATACGTGGGATGCTATCGCTATGATTGAAATTAGTGGGACGCTGTCATTATGATTGCTATCATCACGTTTGTGGGATGCTATCATTATGACCGCTATCATCCCTTGGCATAGTTTAACTCCCCTAAAAGTGTTTCCCACCCTACCTTTCCCCATGAGGTTTGACTCTAACACTTGGTGGAGATTAAACCCCACTCAAACCAACTGGGCTACACTTTATAGGTCTTCCACTTGAATTGTTACTTCCATATAACTTGATATTTGCAAAGCCTTCTTTATGTAGGTATAGTGGTAATATGGTTCTTTTTACTAAGGCTAACCATATGGAATTTGAACCGGCCACCTATAGCAAGGAGCACCTTAATAGTACACTCATTCACCATCAATCCAATGCCCTATGGGCTAATAGTAATCAGGGTTGAACAAACATTCAAATCAAAATATATTTTAATGCTAGAGTACTCATAGCCAAAAGTTGCTTTAAGAATAAGTCTAATTAAAAATTTGTGTTTGATAAGTAAGTATTCATCTGTTCTAATTTTTGTTCTAAGGGTTTTAATTTATTTTTAAAGGAACACCTAACATCTAATGAGTAATAATAATTATTGTAACAAAGTTGGTCCAATGCAAGAGTAAGAACCTTATTGACTTCTTTAAAGTTGGTAAGGATTTGTGAGTTTTTTTGCAAAAGTGAATCGGTAAATCATTGTAGTAATTTGAGTGAGGCCCAATATCAAATTTAGTAGTTGCCACTCGAACACCAAGAGCATATCCAACAACCCGTAAGCCATATATCTAAGGAATTTATGACTTAGCAAGATTCGAGACTCCATGAGGGAAGAAGAGTCCACTCCTTGAGCCTTATCACAATAGGCCAAAGATGTCCTCTTGTGAGATTTGAAACTTGGTGGAGGTGATAGCATCCCATTGTGCTTCTAGATTTTAACATACAAACTAAACATTGTTGAGGTATATATCAATTTGGATCACTGTACAAATGAGACAAGGTAATAATTTTGACAGCATGAGAACATATAACTATGTTGGGAAACTAAGTTAAGGCTTGTTGAGTTAAAGATTAATGCTCTTATGTTTGTCAATATGAGGGGATTTTAGATTTGCAACCATTTTGGGAAGTCAACTCCAATATTTAAAGCCATTTGAAGATTAATAGATGCTACTCATAGGAAATTTTTTGTTTTATTATATTTATCGAAGTATGTAATTGTAGAATAAATTTAGAGTGGTGGTGCTGTATGAACGAATTAGGTTGAGAATGGTGGCCATTACTTCATATGATTAAAACTTGGTTTTATTCCATATCTCTAATTCCTCTAAGCTTTAAAAGTAGGATACATTTGCAATATGTATGATACTTTTGGAAAGATCTTCTAGGGCTCTTTATCCTATCAAGAATAATTAACGCATATACAGATGCAATTTTATTTTCCTAATAAAATTACAAGATTATATTTCCTTGAAAAAAAAAAGGTGATGTTTGCAATGGTTGTTGGTGTGTCCGCAACTCTCATTTTGTAGGCCATTGTCTCTCTACTTAAAGTGGTATCACAGAAAACACAATTTTTCTTGTTGAAAACAAATTCAATGACAATTCCAACAAAATGTGAAGGCATTAGGGACAAGTGTTCCCTATCATGTGGATAGTGTTGTGAGAGAATTGTGAACTATTGAAGAGACATCTATCGAAGTTATGGATAAGCACATTCGATAAAAGTGTCCCGCTACTATGGAATGCAAATGCACTTGTGTAATTCAGCTTAGGTGCCTATGTTATGGAAACACGTTGTAACTTATACATCACAAAGATGAACCACATAGTGATAAACACTTTCAATAAAATCTAAGATGAATGCCTCTACTACAATGACAAAAAAATAGAAACTAAACTAGAGCAATTCAAAATATCACCTCTTAAATATTTGCATCTAAATTGGATCATTTTTTTCTATTGAGGTATCCTTGGATTAGTGAAACGACATGTCTAGATTTGAGAAATCTAATATAAACATTGATCTACAACAAAAAATGATGTCTAGTATCAATGAAACAATTAAACAACCATTCATGTTGAGTACAAATGAATATTACAACGTTAGAAAAAGAAATTACAAAGAATAACAATCAATAATAAATAATTCATGATTAAAAAGAAAAACGATCCAAACATTTCATTTCACTTGTCCCTTACAACTAAAGCAATTTACCAAGGCTCATTTTATTTTTACAATAAGAAACTCCATAATTAACCTCTTAAAAGAAAGGAAATGTAGTCACACTTACTAGAAAATCCACATATAACCAAAATGACATCACAATGCATTCAACTTTGCACTTACGCGTCACAGCAATGAATATGCTTCCACTAAATTTGAGTGCACTAGATCTCTTAACAAATGAAAACGAACCACTAAATATACTACTTATTGATGAATCGTCATTGATAAGGTTTTCAATATTATATAACATGGACAAAAGGCTTAGATAAATTCTACACGCTTCAACAACACCTTTCAAAAATGTCAAAATCATATTTTGTGGTGGCTCTATCAAGCATAACCTATCTACGATTCTTGGAGTTTTGAAAAGCCATATTTGTCCTATGAAATGATGTCCTATAGCTTTTGGAGAGATATCATGAAATGTTTCAAGCTCAAACAAGTCATGAGGTAAGAGAATAATGTCTTCATATCTAGTTTTAATAGAGTTAGGACATGTTCTCAAACACGAGATGATGTTAACTATATTCAAAGGATCTTATCTCGAAACATTTGGTGAACAATCTCTTTACCCATCTATGTGGGTCCAAGTCTATGGAACCATGTTGTATCCAGACCATTAGTGATGTTTATGAAATAGTCGCGTCTGGTATAATAGTAGCAGCCATTTTTTCAAAGATACAGATTCTCCAGGAATTCTCATTAATGTTAAAAAAACATGATGTTAACTATTTTAATAAACGCTACTACAAATGTTCAACAAATGATCCAATTTGTAGTTTTCCCATAGGAACAAACATCTTGAAGAACATAAAGATAAAATGTTGGCGCTCATCCAATCATAAGCATATACATTAAAATCACTGGAGGACCTTTTCTGGATCTGAAACGGTAGCGGAAAGGGGCTGAGTTATTCCCAGTGAGGCAATGCAGAGGAATGCACAGTTGCTTCAGAGGAGAGGAGTGTCGGATAAACGATTTACTTAGTAGAGATAGGCATAACCAATTCATCAGAGGTGGTTCAGATGTTAGACGTCATAGGGTTTGTGCAGAGCAGCATAGAGGCTGACGCACAAGGTCTAAGAGGACAGGTTTATGAAGAGAAGTTGTGTCGGGATTACTTGTGGAGGAAGGGTAATTCCCTCATATATTTTTTCCCATATTTTTTTGTTGTTTGGATTACAACTTGAGCTTCCACAGTTTGTGCTCAAAATTTCACTACTGCATTGATTTTCCCAAGTTGGGTTTTTCTGGGGACATTTGTCCAAAAATAACGGTGTCCTTTTTATTGTGTGTATGTGCTAGTATTTTCTCAGTTTCCAACACTATTATTTCCGCAATTTTATTTGTGAAGGTTGCAGTGTGATTTATATAATTTCTTTCGTTGTAAATATATCTTTAAATTAATTAACAATTAGAAGAATAATTTGGAGTTGCTACAATAGGATTTCAGTTTCAAAATTTTCACATGGTATCATGTTATGTCCCTATAATACTAGTGATTCCCCCGTTACTGTTGTCATTGTAGCCCTTATTGTTATTGTTGTGCCCCTATTGTCCCCATATTGTTATTATTGTGCCCCATAGAAGCCCACTATTTCTATTGTTGTGCCCTTATATTATAATTGTTATGTCGGCTTTGATTATATTGTGACCCATTAGACTCCTATATATAGAAAGGAGGTTTTTTCATTTGTATCTTGGAAGAATTATTCATTTTGTGTAATGTAAATGAGGTTTCCTCGCTCAAAGAGGCTGATTTTGAAGTCATTGATCTATCTTTTCTTCTATTTTGTGAGCTCGTTACATAACATTTGGTATCAGAGCTTTGGATTCTAGGGTTTCGGTTCTCCAAACAGGTCATCGTCACATTTTCACTATAACTATTTTTTCTACGACGTTTCAGAAGCTGCAATAAAATCCCATTTGACCCTAAATCTCTATGAACCTCAGATATGAATTTCAGATCTTTTCTCGCTATATTTCTAGAGATAAGATCCAAGGAAGTTAGGCTTTTCACACTATCCCGAATTATATCTCAAACATGTTATGTGGGGAAAATCGTCATAACTTTGTCTCTGAGCATCTGATTGAAATTTCGTAAAAAAGAAACACGAGACAAAAACAATTGAATAAAAATGCAATAACTGACCTTAACTAAACTTAATTGCAATCAAATTTTGTTAAGGTTGGGTTTTTACATTGTCGAAATTATGCTCAAAAATTTGTTATTGGTTTTATCTAGTGTTATGTCTTCAACTAGGATGCAAGAAAGAAGAACTATAAGGGCGCTTTATCTGCATGATCGATTGATGAATTTTTTATTGAGGATTGTTTTGTATGAATCATCAAGCATTCACAAATAATATTTCTTTATCTTTATGAAGTGTTATGATTCAAACATAAATTGAGGAAATTGTGTTTTTTTTACAAATCGGATTTATTATCGCAATTGTGAAATTGGACTAAGCATTTGAAACGAAGACACATCTTTTTTTTTTTTGTAAGTAAGCATTTGTATTAAGAAACAAAAATATTGTACAAAAGGACTGCCTGGGCTGATTAGAGCTCGAGGCATAGCAGAGAACAAGACATGTTGACCAAAAGACCTCCTACAGAACCCCAAAGAAACAGGGCAGCCGGCAAGGATGAACTATCCACCTCGGCTCTGAGGAGTAGACAGGAAGAGAGCAATGCTACACAAGAAGCTAACAGACTGGCTAGGAGACAAGAGCATTACTGGGGATTCAACCCAGCTTGAGTGGAATCCACAGTTCGACCCTTTTTACCTTTCTTCTTACCAACTTTGACCCATCCAAATTGATCCTGTATGGATGGCAGAACTTGCAGACTACGCTGGGCTGACGGGGAGATCTCCTTGTTTGAGTCCGAAGGAGAAGTCTCATGAGAACGTTTCTGTGAGAGCATAGGGGCGGAAGACTCCTCAGGACCAGTTGGGGGCGGGTCATGAGCCAGCGAAGCATCCATCTCATCCTCAATCACTTCCTCTTCATCTGAACTGGAACTGAAGTCATCCATGGGGGGAGGGTCACAAGGCTTCCAGCTTTTGGATTTCGGCTTAGGAGCTGCCTTCTTCTTATGGGCTGGGATTGCTGGGCATGATCTATGAAGGTGCCCAGTAAGATGACAAGTTCTGCAGCGAAACGCTGTGTTCTCATAATCCAAGGTTTGCGTCCAATGGAAGTCTCCAACCTTGAGAATGATCTGCTCTGGTAAACCTTTACTCATGTCTATTTCTGCGCATATTCTGGCGAAGGTGTAGATGCCCTTTTCCCCTCTGGAGGTGTCTGTAGCTAGAAAGCGGCCTAAGGAGTTACCGATTCCTTCAAATACAACAAAGTGCCATAAATGAACTGGGAGGTTGGGAAGCCTGACCCAGATGGGGAGTTTGGTAATGACAGCTGTGGAGGGATCAAAATCTGGGAACCAGGGGGTTAAGAATAGCCCCGCAGAATCCCAGAACCAAGGGCCCTCTGTCAAAGCTTTTTGATAATCCTCACTGTCAACAAAAACTACAATGAAGAACCCTTTAGAACAGAAGAGAACCTTGCAGTTGTTGGTCCAGTTAGAGTGAACCCATTTGTAGAGATCTGCTATGCTTGGCCAAAGCCCATTGAACCTACAAATAATGCCGAATTCAGCAAACAACTGGAACTGCCTATCCATCGTTGGATGCACAACCTCAATGGTGGGGGATTCCTCCAGCTTGTCCACCAAAAAAGGTTTTGGAGCTTGGGCTGGTGCAGCAGAATGCTTGGTTTTCTGAGCATGGATAGCGTCTTTGTAAGAGAAAGCTGCTGCTGAAGAAGACTGTCCAGCAGCCCCTCCTCTCAAGCGAAGAGAGAAAATAATGGAAGCATTTCTTTGAATATCGTAAAAGGAGAGGGGCAGGAGATCATCAACTTGTTTACCTTTGAAGAGGAGACTTTGAGAAGTAGAAGGAATCCCCAACCTGAGGTACAGACATTGCTTGAGGTCCTGCACGAGGTCTGAGGAGCTCACCCACTGAAGCAACGTTTTGCTTGATAAAAGCGTTATATAGATTTGGAAAGATTCAGAATGCTTCGCGATCTGCTTTCCTTTACAAGCATAGTTTGTCAGGGGTCCAAGCTTTTCCTGCAATGTTATTCCCTGTGCTGTGAAGCAAGCGTACTTAGTCAATAGGTAAGGCTTGAGAGGAGGCAGGGCCTCTCTGAAGCAAACCGCTGCATTTGCTGTATGGCTGGGCTGAGGCAGGGCAACCACCGGAAGCTGCTTCTCACTCCGGTTATTTTGAGACCCACTCTGAGAAGTCCATTCTCTTTGTTGTATTCCGTCAAACAATTGCCACGCATCCTTCCTGTGCGGGCGTATTTCAGATATTCTAAGACTGAGATTTCCTGGAAGCCTTTTCAGGCATCCAATCCTTGAAAGACGCTCGGAAAGGAACCGAAACGAGGGAGTAGGGATATACAGAGTAACCCAGCTTCCCGCCCTGAAAAAGTTCTGGGGAGAAGGGTCCCAAACGGGGAAAAACAACGTTAATGAAAAAGAAAGAAAGCCCTCAGGCGGAGGGTAATCCTGCTGTGCCGCAATCAGGAGGCTGATTCCGAACGTGGCGGAGCACAAACCCTTGCTGGGTTCCTGGCAAAAGCCATCATGGGAAAAGCCGAGCAGGTGAAGGACGCCGGAGCTGAAGACTTCCCCTCCACCGGCAGAGAAATGCTCAGAAGATGAGCTACGCAGAAAACAGAAAGCGGGCCAACCAACCTCAAGGTCCAGACATGGGAGAGGAAGCGCCGCGGGGGGCAGCGGACCCTGGCTGCAACGAGCTGAGAGGAAACAGACCTGTTGAAAACCCTTGTTGCCGCCATTCTTTCACTCGTGGAAGTCGGGAAAAAAAAATCGAGTTTTCTTGGAGTTAATTGAGCAAGCGTAGCCTAATTAGTTGCTTGAAACGAAGACACATCATGAACTTGTTAATTATGAAATTTTTTTGTATGTACCTAGATAATTTGATCACTTCTCTTTGAACACACTTACGTTTTCTTTCCATATTAGTGCCATGTTTGTTTTCAAGTTCTATGACAATCGAAGAAATGAAGGAGGCCAATTTGTGCACGATTGGTTTTCTAAGACCAATTTCAAGAAACATGAACCAATTGAATCCATTTCTATCATCCACAAATTCCATCATTTTTCCTCTCCAAACTCACAAGCTATTCAAGCACTTTCACTAAGCATCGTCATCACCATTTTCCTTGCAAGTGTTGCATGTTTTCCATTTACACTTTCCATAATTTCCATTCATTAACCGATTAATAGAGACATTGAACTTACTTACATGCTGATTTTTCCTTTTGCTTTTTGTTCACTTGTTTACCCTCTTGTCATTTTCCTTTTCGTTAAATAACTCTTTCTTGACGCAAATTTTCATCTATAGACCTTCCAAAATCATCATTTCATACTCGCGTTAGATGATGGGGGATTCATAATGCCTCCCTTCTAACAAGGTTTGGCCTATCGACATCAACACATTATCTAGCTTCAGGGCTAGAGTCCTTATTAATATCTTGAGGCTTGTATGAATAATGAAAAGTTCTCTCGCCAACAATCATGAGAATACATCAATGTTCCTCGATCGTTGGATCTTGGAAGTGGCTCGACATCAGCTAATCTATTCGCACTTTGCAAGATGTACTTAGGTACCTTGGAAGTCGTTGACATTAATGACGTGTTTTCCTCGCATTGGTTAACGAAATTCATTAATGGCGGATAATCCAGTGACTTCTCTTCATGCTCGACAACAACACATTTATTTTCATGACTAGAATTGTACGATTGGGTTTTGTAGCAAGTGAAGACTATATCATTTTAGGGTTTTGCAGCAGATACAACAGATTTAGCAACAAAAATAAAGAATCCACTTTCACCACCTCATCCATCTTTTATGCAACTAAGAAGTGGATGAAATTCTACATTCTATTCCATGATACAACAAAAGCTACATCTTCTCTACATATGCATAGTTTTTCCACTTCCTAGGTAAGTAAAGGTATGTTATTTTCTAGATTTTAATCATAGAACTCCTTGAATACTGAAATTATAATTTTTGGAAAATACTTCACCATATTTCCTTACTCATTTGAAAAAAAAATATCGTAAATGCCTTTAGTTGGGGGGCGGGGGGGGAGGGACATCCATTTATTATCACATCTATATCACTTCGTTTCATCCTAGCATACTTGTCCTAATCAATTATGATTGCATTATGGTTCAAAGTTTATGTGATTTGCAAATAAATGCCTAAATGATGAGCATATTATATAGATGATTTAAAGATGCATTCTTAAATATGTTCAGTGAATCTCGATGTGCCAAAAGGAAACAAGGTATTGGTACACAAGAGGGAATACCAATTAGGATTTGGTTGTCACACAAGAACCAACCAAACATGTTGCAATTCAATGTATGATAAGGAATACTTTGCAAAAAGAAATGAAATTGTCAAATGCAAAGTTTAAGGACAATTGATAGAAGCCAAACTCATTCAAAAGTAAATCATGATTAAGAAATGCAGTAGATTGCATGAGGACATGCAATAACGCCAATTTGGGGTATGTAGAGTCTCCAAAATGTCTTCAAAATATCATCCACTTTCACCTTTATTGCCACCATTCAACTCACATGTCGCAACTCCATAGCATATAATATTTCATTAGCCTCCATTTTCATGATTACATGGGGTTACCTTTGTGTTTTCCAAAAGCTAATGATTTCTAGTATTTTAAGTGAATTTATTGTTGAAACTTAAAAAAATGACATATACCTTCTAATACTTAAAAGTGGCTTCAGTTTCATGACATGTGTAGGTCATTTGGAAGCTTCCAAGGTACCCTTATGTGGCCTACAATGTTCAAATTCGAATCCCCTTCAAGATATGGAAGAATATTTGGATAAAGGTCAAAGAGGATATGTGTCTCATCATTACCTATTTGAGTTGTAAATCTATGAGATTTTATAGGGATCTAGGGATAGAATAATGGACCTCCATTAATGAGGTAGTTTCTTATGTTTTTGTATAAATAGGAGAGCCTCCTCCTTTCAAAGGCATGTGTAAAATTGGAGATACTCGGGTGTTCAAGTTAAGATTACTCATGTTTGAATGGAATTTAGATTTAGCACCATGATCACGAGTGATGTTCACCTCTTTCTGGTAATGCTTGCATTGGGAGCCTCTCAACTCGCCATCTCTCATGCTTTTGGATTGGCCACCTATAATGTGCGAGATTTATTGTTTTTCATAGATTAAAATTTATTTCCTTCATATCTTTTCCTGTGTGAGAGGTTAATAGTGATTGTTTTTTATCTTCTTTCATATCTTTTCCTGTGTGAGAGGTTAAGAATGATTGTTTTTTATTTCATTTCATCTCATGTGGTTTTGATTATTCATTTCATAGGATCCTGATATGATAATGCACACATGATCCCTTAGAGTAGATTTCATTTCATGCAATTTCAATTCTGGCAAGTGTGGTAGATTAAGATTTCCTTCTTGCAAGTGTGGTAGATTAAGATTTCAAATCCTACAAGTGTGATGGATTAAGATTTCAATTCCATGTGATGTACTATAATTGTACTATAATTTCTTTTGAATTGATTATTGAATTTGAATAGGTGAATTTGGTCTGTCGTTATTTGGTTTCGTATTTATATTGATCTAAATTGAAAGTTAATTTCTAGCATATATAGGGCACGCACGCTTCAAAAGTTTTACGAAACTCCCGAGGTGACAATTAGATGATAGGTAATTAATTTGCGTCAACACAACTACAAAGCTTTCCATGTTATAGGCCGCAGAGATTGGAATTAAGATGATGAAAACATGAAAGACAAAGGACTTGGTTGATGTACAAGCATAGTATCTAAAATGGGGAATGAACACTCTTGCACCACACATCATGGAAATATTCAATAACATCATTCAACAAGGTCTCCCAAGGGAATGGACAACTAGACTAGCAATACCCCTTTTTAAAACTGGAGGCATTAATAATCCTTCCAATTATAGAACCATTATGATCAATCCTTTGTTTGCAAATCTTTTCGGTAACATGGTAGAAAATAGAATCCGTAAGTGGGCAGAAGTAAAAGAAAAGAGGGCAGAAGGACAAGCAAGTTTTAGGCCGAAGCATTCTATAGTGGATCATGGTATCACATTGAGACACATTATTGAAAAGGTTTAGGGGGACAAAGAAGAAGTATTCTACTTCTTTGTGGACTTCAAAAAGGCATTTCACACAGTCCCTAGAGATAAGTTGTGGTGTAGAATGGAAGAGCTTGAAATTCATTCACATTATAGATCCGTTGTCCATAGAATTTATCAAGAGGTGAAAGTCAAAATTAGAACCTCAATGGGTATTTCAGAAAGCTTTAGAAGTGACATTGGAGTCAAGAAAGGTAGCACTCTATCCCCTGTTCTTTTTGGTTTATATATTGATAAACTTGAAGAGTGGCTAAATCTGCAAGGTGGAGATGGTGTTCGGTTGGGGGATTTTGTGATCAAACTTCTTTTAGCTGAAGATCTTGTTTTGATTTCTAAATTGGCCCATGGATTGTAGATGCACTTATATGCCCTTGAGCATTTTTATAGAGGAGTGGGGATGCAAGTCAATATTAGCAAGACCAAAATAATGATTTTCTCTAACAAAAGGAAGCAGAGCCAATGTACATTCTTCTTTCAAGGCAACATTCTTGAAGAAGCAAATGAGTACAAGTACCTCAGGATTGATTTCAAAAAAAAAATTAATTGGGAGGACCACAGAAAGAAGAGAATTTTAGGAGGGTGGAAAGCATTATATTCTCTTCAAAACAGTTAAAGTGATTTTTTTACTTCTAGTTTGCCCAATGATGCTATATGGATGTGAATTGTAGGTTGGCAACACTCCCGTCTTAAAATGGAAACAAATTGAGAAAATAAAAAATGCTCGATCATGAGCAAGTTAAAAATAAAAAGTTCGGTACCTTGTGAGATAATGTTGAGTGAAACAGGAGTAACTCCCATCGAAGCAATTGCCACGGTGCAACTCAAAATATATCTTAAAAGAATTGAGCAAATGGGAGTAGGTAGATGGCTTAATGTTATTTTCAATGAAGGAATGAGTGAAAGAAAGAAAACATGGATGAAGCAAAACCACACATGGATGCAAAAATTGAATATCTACCTCAATGTCTGTCCCACAAATAGAAAGGAGCTAAATAATTTCGTTATGGAAAAGTTTCGTAAACGGGTATGGGGAAAAGAGTTGGGTAGAAAGAAGAAGTACTACATTGAGGAATTCAACCCTATGTGTAATCTCGAACAAAAGGAGTACATTAGAGCTAGCATTCCGTGGAGGGAAAAGGTTCTTATTTCTCAATTAATAGCCAACTCACATAAAATTCAGTGTGAAATAGGATGGTGGAAAAGACCTAAAGAAGCTTGGGAAGAACAGGTGTGTATATTTTTCACGTCTGGGGCAGTGGAAGTGGAAAAGCATTTCACTTTGGAATTTGATGCGTTCAAAGACATCAAAGAAAGTTATGGGAATACGTTAGCATCGTTTTCTTGGCATTGTCCTTTCAACAAGGGGATTATTGGAAGGTTGGGCCAACTCATCGTCAGTTTGAATAAGAAAATGATTGAATTGCAAAAAGCGAAGAATTGGGAACTAATGGTCCCATAGACTATTTTTAGTCTCATGGATGTTAAAATATCATTTCATTTCATTTCATATACTGCCAACCCATTAATGTATCAATGTCACAATATATATTGGTAGTTGAGGCCTTGGATCCAAGCTCACGAGGAAGGATATCAGAAGTTGAGCAGTATGTTGAAGTGACAATCTTCCTCTACGTAAGGTTGCTTGTGGCTACACGTGACATAAATGTGTAGAGTATGCCAAATGGACACACACGTCCCAAAGGGTATTGTATGAGAGACATCTCTCCTGCGATGATAGAGAGTCTATTAGCAGAGCAGTTCCTCATGGAATGCAAGGAAAATCGAGTCGTCAACTCCATCACATGATACAAAAATGTTGTGGAATTCCATTAATGCTAACCTTGGTAGCACAGGAGCTCTCTTGTGCCAAAGAGAAAGAAAACTTTAGTGATGTGAAAGAAGTAGACAAATTGGAGAGTAAATAGTTTGGTAAAAGCTAGAGTCTTACATCTTCTCTTTTCACAAGTTTCCTAGGGAGTGCAAGGATCCATTCCTCAAAATTTTTTCATTTTTCGTAGGTTGGGAGTGGGACATGGTAGCGGATATCGTGGGAAGGACTGTTATGGATAGGCTACAAGGTAGAGCACTTGTGACCAAAGGGACAAATGGGATAGTCATTGTCGTACATGTACATGATGTCGTTATGGAAATCAACAGAAGGAGAACAGAGGGGGTGAAATTCAACTTCACTATAATAAGGGAATTTCTGTACTTTTTGGGAAATGAGGATGAAATGCTATCAAATGTAAAATCTTGATCCACTTATGCTTTATACCATGTCTATGTTATGACTATGCATGATGTAATCGAAGGGAGGGAATTTGTTTTCACTGACTAGAAATAGTGGTATCATGTGTATCAACAGTGCTTTGTGCACTTAAAATAATGATTCATTGAAACAATAAGTTATTGGACTATATTTCACTGACCATTCTTGCATTTGGAGACATAAAACCAAACTTAGTATGCGAACATTTAAAAGCTTGTTTTTTCTTAAAGGACGCAGTTCCAATTCTACATCAACCTTTCGCAGATGAAACGATTGAGATATTTGATTTATAAACCTACCAAGTATTTGAATCAACTGAACAACGAAAATATACTTCAAATATTTTGTCCGTGTTTCTTCATTGTGCTTTTATTTATTTATTTTCAAAAGAGAACATTAATGATTTGAATAGGATTTTCACATATCATTTGATTAATTTGCAGATGCCTTCAAACCTTAGGTACATGGAGATAATGGAAAATTATCAAGCAGCTAATGGGTTGTTAATTTGTAGATATAATAATTATTAAGCATTAATGAGATGATGAAAACCTGACTTATTTAGAATGACAAAAGACACAAAACCTTTAAACATAATCCAATGCGTCCTTGATCTCCTCTTTGAAATGGCGATCAATCCCTAGCCTCTCAAAAATATAAAAAACTCACAAGCGTTCAAATAGATCAAGCAAATTTTGAAAAGGCAGTGCAATAACAAATTCTCCATTTAACAGTTTTTACAAATTATATATATAAAAAAGGGCGTTCCTGAAATCATACTTTCATCTTGATTCCATGGTTTTTGAATTTCTTCGAGATGAAATTCAAGAAGTCCAAACATTTTTTGTTCCCTGTACGCATGAAAAGAGCCGCAATAGATGTCGACGAGCTCAGCAATGATCCATCCTTGGATTGAAGTTTGATTATTTTCTCCCAATCTATTGTTTCTTGCAGGCCTCCCAAAGAATACAGCAATGTTGCTGAAAATGCATAAGGAAGATTAGCAGGAAGCTTGGTCCAAAGTATTATACAAAACCTACAGATTACCAATAGGGGATGATGAAAAAATTGTAGGTTAGCATGGACATCTCCTTATTGCTCCTACCAAAACTTCTTGTTAGAGTTCAGAAATATTATGGAAATTTTCATCTTGACATGCATGAAACACCACAACATGTTGCAACAATTCCTTAAAAACATCTCCGTTGATAGCACATATCTCTTCGCATGCTCCTCTTTTGGTCAAAACTTCTCATTGATGAGATATTTAGTCTCAACTCCCTACAATTGTAGCCTCTAGACTAGAATTATGTTCCAAGGTCTCAACTATGATGGGATATCCTGTAATGGCCATCCCATTTAATCTACTCATCAAATAAAATAAAAGAACATGCTCACCTTGATAACTTGCTTGTTCATCAATGTCCACATCAAATAATGGTGTCACTATTGAAGCATCATCTGCTGCCTACGAAAACTTTGCGATTTCTAATGGATTAGGTTGTCTAAATTGGATTTTTTGTATAGACTTTGGAACTTTTCATGCCACCCATGAAAAAATGTCAAAATGAAATCCTTTTGTAGGCTTTTTCGTGAGTGCCTATATTACGTTTTTCTTCCCTATCCATTGATTTTCCTATCTATTTCTATTCCATGATGATAGGAACACAACACATGAATTTTCATTCAGAGGGATATCAAGTTTTGTTTCTAGACTATGTTGATCTTCTAATATTTCTTGGTTTTGTATATCTCAAACCTTTCCCTTTTTTCTTAGTAGTGAAGTCCCAAATCTCTGTTTCCTTTCCTCAACATAGGTTGTAATATTTCTTTGGTTAAAACGATCTCTTATACAAGCATCTAAACCAGAACTATACATTAATTTCCTTTCAATTCTTTTGATTCTTTAGGTTTGTTAAATAGCTTCCAATAATTTTCTTGCTCCCAAATTCCTTATTCACTTTAAGCTTGAAGATGTCTTCAGATGATAACATATGATAAGATAGGTGCACTACTTCTAACATCCATATCAACTAAATTCTTTTCATTTGTATTCTCATAGTTTTCTTGTATTATGATTTCCTTTCAATTACCAATTAAAGAGACCCTCACTAGTGATGCTAGCTATACCTTGTTCAACAAACTCAAGTTTAGACAACTACCCAGGAAACTCACCAATATCAAGTCTATTCATGTTAATAAAAATCCCCTTAACTCTATTCATATTTCAATATTTAAAAGGGCAAATCATGTAATTAAGATATACTAGTAATTAGCATCATTATATAATCAAATAACTAAATATTTCATAATCATTGAAATAAGAATTAAATGTTGAAATAAGAAATATGAAATAACTATTTGAAATTTGAATAATGAATAAAAATATATGTAATAATATTTCTTAGATAAAATGTTTATTAATAAATAATTAAGGTTTAGTAAATAATTAAGTTTTAGTGGTTAATTCAATTTTTCATATTAATAATTCAACATTATATGAATATGAATATTAAATAATATTTTTAATATATATTTTGTATACTTTAATGTAATATGTATATTATGATTTTCTTCTAGTATTTTTATTAAGAAAAACAAAATTACAATGTAACAAATTGAATTTTATTATTTTTATTACTTTTAATTTTCTAAATCCGACCTTATATTATTCTTAACCGATATATAAATGTTTTTTATCAACCAATCATTTACTTATTATAAATTAAACATATTTTTACATTACACCTACAAGTCACCCCTATAAGACCTAATTTAAAGTTCCCAACATTAACTAAATAAATCATATGATATGTGAAATTACCAAATAATTGGGAAAAAATGTATGGATTGCACATTCTTTGAATTTATTACCATTATAATTGATTATCATTGGGAGTGTGTATTATTTAAATGAATACCCTACTTACTCATTAGTTTTAACTCTAAAATAAAATCTTCCCGGGTGCATTGTATTATGTCTTAATTGGTTATTATTAGGAGCGTGTATTATTTAAATGAATACCTTACTCATTTATTCTAATTTAAAAATAAAATCTTCCTTGTTATATTTGGAAATTATTGTGTGCATTGTATTATTATTATATTTAATTCTAATTTTTATGAGTGATATGATAAATTTGTGAGGTTATGATTTTGATTTTTAAACTAAAACATATAAATTCCATATATAAAAGCAAACAAAAATCCCAATATATGTATATATATAAAATCTGAGGTGACAATTCAATTGGTGATTAAAGTAATCTGGAATATGTGAACAGAAAAATGCAAAGTTCAAAACCCCTGGTTATGACCAAGCTTAAGAAGATGGTGACAGATTGGAAATCATCAAAAAAGTATTAGTTATTACTACAGGTTGGGGAGTTCTTCTGAAATAACAAA
>APFE030375018.1:0-11781 GCA_000404065.3 Pinus taeda
TTTAGCCTAGCATTGCCTAGCCTACCTTAGCCTACTTTATACTATCCTCGCCTAACCTACTAAAGATTAGTCTTGCCTAGCACAGTCTACTCTAGCCTACTAGCCTAGTTTAGCCTTGCCTAGCCTAGCCTACCTTAGTCTACTTTATTCTATCTTATCCTAGCCTGCTATAGCTTAGCCTACCCTAGCCTACTCTAGCCTAGTCTACTCTTTCCTAAGCTACTTTAGCCTAGGCTAGCCTAGCCTGTTTTAGCCTACTTCAGCCTAGCCTAACCTATTTTAGCCTAATTTAGCCCACTCCATCCTAAACTAGCCTAGCCTAGACTAGCCTAGTCTACTCTAGCCTAACCTAGCTTAGTCTATTCTATCCTAACAACCTAATCTAGCTTAGCTTACCCTATGCTCGCCTACTCTAGCCTAGCCTAGCATAGCTTACTCTAATCTAGCTTACTCTAGCCTAGCCTACCTTAGCGTACTCTATCCTATCACAGTGTAGCCTACTCTAGCTTAGCCTAGCCTAGCTTACTCTAGCCTAATCTATTCTAGCCTAGCCTACTTTACCCTACTCGAGCCTACTCTACTCTACTCTACTCTAGCCTGCTCTAGAAATTTATACACACATGATGTCTTTGGGCCATTCCATTAAAAACACAGATGAAAATTAATCTTAAAAAACATTTATATTACTATTTAATTTTATAATATAAGTTTTAATAGAAAAACAGTATCACTTTATATTATATAAGTTCAAACATTTTATCATTATATTAATTTAATTAAAATATATACCATATTATAAAACATAATAACATATCAATTATCTAAATTTTAATTCATTAAAAAAATAATAATCTTAAATATTATTATAAAAACATCTAGAATACAATAAAATTAAAACAAAATTTTAAGATACAAACTATTCACACCAAACTATACTACACAAGTAAAAAAAAACTTATTTAAATAAAAGAAAATTACACTAAAATTTAACTAATCTAAATAAAAAAGAAAACTTATAAAACAAAAATAATTTAAATAAAACAAAACTTGCAATTACCATTAAACTACGCCTCATTCTAAGAAAACGCATTAAAATGATGCTTCAATGAATTACATCGATGGATAGCACTCAAACAAGAACCTAAACAACTGATATATGCCATTCATCTAAAATGTACGAATATGGTTTGAAACAAAGCAAAAAAAAATAATACACGCAATTCTAAATATTAAAACATATTTACTACTACTTACTGCTACTCGCGATCGTCAATAAAATAAAGCATATTTATTAAAGTAATTTTGACGTACTATTTAAAATATTACAACATTGATTTTATCAAAGATTTAGCCCAAAAAAAACCTGAAACAAAAGTAAAACCAACGTTAAAATAGATAAACTAGATGGATGAGCCACTTGTCTTAGAGTTGTTCGTTGGTTCGTTTCAATATTTATTCTCCCCGTAACCACAACACGAGGAAGGAAGTTTTGGTTTTAAATTTAAACTCTGTCTGCGTCTTTTTTCATTTCAGTTTGGTCCGGCCGTACACCAAGGCCAGCATTATGGATCATCATAAACTTTGTGAGATGACCTATATGAAATCTAGCTGCTTAATTTATGTCTAGAATGAGGCGAGAATGAGGCGATATTGATGGAGATTTGGAATGCATAGGATTTTTTGTTCACCACGAAATGAGACGACATTGATGGAGATTTGGAGTGGAAAGGATTTTTTTTGACTCAGAAGACCCAAGAATCTTGCAAGTTTTTTGAAGTGCATAGGATTTTTTGTTCACTAGAAAATGAAGCATGGAGATTTGGAGTGCAAAGGATTTTGTGTTGACGCAGAAGACCCAAAAAAACTTGTTATGAGGTGTGTGAATCACAGAGAAAAAATAAAATGATGATGTACATGTGATTTCAAAAAATAATGATGTCTAGGTGATTCCAAGAAAATTGATGATGTCCATGCGATTTCACCTTGCTCAACATCTGTATGGATACCATCCATTATCCTAGTAATTTAATGGAAGGATGGGATAATCCATAACTCAGTAAAAAATGCTTTCAAAAAATTAAAGGGAAAAAATCTTGGTGTAGTTTGACATAGGAAGCATCAGTTTGACATTGGCTAAAAAATTTACAGGAAAGAAAACTAAAGTGAAATGAATAGTGTTTGCCTTGAAAGTAGAGTTTAAGGGAAATGCACCTGTAGCTGAATCCCTGTTAGTTATCCAGAAAGAGCATTGATTATGCCTTACCAGCTCAACTCAGCTCGCTCTTCCCTCTTCGGTTGGAGGTTCCAATCCATAACATAATCTAACAGATCCCTGGAATAATTTTTATGGAAATGAAAGGAATGCATGATATTTGAAATAAAACAGTGAAATTTTAGAAATGAACTAAAAAGAAACGATGGTGTCTATGAGAGTAGACAAAAGCAGAATGCAATAGAAAGAAGGCATTACCGTCGAAGAACAGTGACTGTTTAACAATTCGGTCACTCTTCCGCTGAAGTTGGGAAATTGTTTGCCTCGTCGCCTAAACGATGGTGTCTATGAGAGTAGACAAAAGCAGAATGCAATAGAAAGAAGGCATTACCGTCGAAGAACAGTGACTGTTTAACAATTCGGTCACCCTTCCGCTGAAGTTGGGAAATTATTTGCCTCGTCGCCTCTCGACTCAGGCATACCCACACGCACAGACTTAGAACAGAAACTTATCAGGCATACCCACACGCGCAGACTTAGAACAGAAACTTATCAGACCACACAAGCATATCAGTCCACATAGAAATATCGGACAAGACCAATGGACAGATTTCTGCAGTCTTCTATATATCGTTTCTTTCAACGGATATCTATCTATCTGTCCATTCTTGAACAAACGTTTCGAAGAAAAATCTCGAGTCGGTTAAAAGTTTTCAACGGATATATGTCTCCTTTCTTGAACAACCGTTTCACAGAGAAATCCATGCTGACTGGCCAATTCGTCCGGTCATTTTCGGCCATAGTCTCATCCTTTTCAACTTTTTAAGAACAATTCCGTTATGTTGTGTGGCACGTTGCTTTGTCGTTGTCATAGTGATGGATAACCATACGGTAGTGATGGATAACGACGTTGCATTGTTGTTCTGATAGTGATGATGGATAACGACGTTGCATTGTTGTTGTGATAGTGATGGATAAACATATGGTAGTGATGGATAACCGTGTCATAACCATATAGTAGTGATCATACCTTGTGAAAACAAAACAGCTTTTTGAAATGGAAGAAAGCAAAACGTTACCTAAATTTAGAAACCAGAATATTAAATACATTATTGAAAATTCCAAAAACAAAACAAAATTGAAATCGGCTTGCAAGAAACGGCTCAAATTACTCCGCTATCTCTTAACTAAATGTTAGAGTGGAATTCAACTTATATTAATTAAAACAGCGGAGAAAAGCAAAAAGTTATCTAAATTTAGAACGGTTAATATTAATTACATTTTTGAAAGTTACACAAACAAATACATGTAATTTTGAATTAAAAAAAAACAAACAAAAATAATTAACTTTTAAATTTGAATTAAAAACAAACAAATAAAAACAATTAACTTTTGAATTTAAAAAAATGTAAAGTAAAATATTAAAAGTTACATTTAAAAAAAAATACTTAATTTCTTGTGAGGTAAAAGATTGGAAATTTCAAAGTTAGTAAGACCGAATTGTTGATGGCAAAGTTAAAAGTTAAATTTAAAATAGCATTGATTTGCTTTTAAAGTGAAAAATTGGAATTCAAAGTAAAACATAAAATATAGAACCCATTTCTATCTAAATTGTAGTTTGAAATTGACATATAGTAACCTTGTTATAATAAATAATTTAGAACATACCTTGAATGTGGAAGAACAATAAATTCAATCAAATCTACTTGACATATAACCCTATAAGCTAGTTGGTCATACAACCCTTTCTTCTCAATAACATTATGAACTTCTTGAATATGGATCGTAGACTTATTTAAATTTCTATTTCTGATATCTTTATATTTTGGTCTATGTTGTGAATGGAGATAGTTTGTTCTCTATATTTAAGTTGAACATGACAACCAAATTTATCAATTTAAAGGGTTTAGTTTATACCAATTAGTTAAAATTTGAATAGAATATGTAATGGAACAACAATTTACATGACAATTAGAAAAATTATAATGTTTAAGATGGACCAACTAATATCCAAAATTTGTTGTTCTCAAGCATTACTATGGAGGTCTAAATCACTTATTTTTTGTATAAGCTAGAAATGATTTCTTATCTTGAATTTATTCCTAGACGTGTCTATATTGAAACAATCCTTCCAATTATGGTTATCCTGCATAACCAAATCCTAATTCAAATTATCAAAGAAAGTATATTATTGCATGGTCTATTAACAAAATATAAAATGTTGTGCATAATATTTTTATGCATGATATTCTCTATAAATGTAGACTTAGATGTCTGCAATCATACCCTTATTTTCGGAAACCTAGTCTCTTAGACCTAATCCTCTTCCAATAACCCCACCAAATCAATTTAAACAAACTTTGCACATCATATCTAGTGTAAAACCCTAATCTATCCAGCCCTCTTGGTTGTGATCCTTTGGAGAGAGCCCTCTCCGGCTTGGTAGGGCTAGCTACCAATTGAAAAGACTAGTCTATGGTTACCTCAGCTGGACTCTTCCTTAGCCGTAGAGATCGAGACGAGTGATAACACCCCCGAGGAACCTAGTAGAGACATTTGGCCTAGGTATGTTAAGAATATTTATTTATAGATTTTAATTCCTAATCCTTGGCTTTTTCCATGTTCTTCTCTTGTAGAAGTTTTAGGCCTCAAGATGGCTCTTCCACTAGAAGATCTTAGCAAGGATATGGGGTTGTGTTTGGGTTTCTCCACTCTTGTTGAACCATTTGAGTGTGGCATAGGCCTCTCATTTTTTGTTGTTGTTTTCCATACCTAGAAAAGTGCTAATGTGTAACGAGGAGCATATTACTATGAAGGGATAGGTTATTCTAGAGCTGAAATTTGACTTGAGAGCGCAACCAATCATTAGAGGGATTTTAACACTTAACTAATTCAAGAAAAGATCACTTAGGTAGAAAAGGGAACTTTTCGATGAGGGACATAATCCTAAAAAACACTGAGGTGTTTGCTGATATGGAAGGTTCAATTGTTCATGTTGGTCATACAAGTGGCGTGCTTGCAAGAACTTAATGGAAAATGGGGCCTCCTCGTGGTCATGGGTGCACTCCTAGGAGTAAACATCCAACCCCAGTAAAGGCTATTGATCCCCGAAAATATGCATGCATGCTTATCTGCCTATGTATCTTTAGCTTTCATTTACATTTCCTTGTCTTAGCTCTGTTGTCTATGGCCATATAGATAAATCTCATGTATTGTATTTGAGAGCCATAAAATATATATTTTCTTTTCATATTTTGAAACATTTAAGGTTACTTGTTTGGTCAGGTTTCCAAACAAAAAAGTATTACATTTCCCAGAAATTAAGCAAAAAAAATTAGGAGGGAAAGGAGAGAATGCTCGTGGTATTGGAATGTCAACAAAATAATTAGATATGACAATCATTAATCATTTGAAAGGTTAGAAAATGGAAAGAAGACTATTGAATACTTAAATGTGGGTTGTTCTCTTCAAATTAATCTCAATATCATGACATAAGGGCGAGCGAAATAAAGAGTTCATTTAGAATCAAACAAGAAGGTAGAAATGGGTACCATAAATCTCTGTCCATGAAAATTGGGGTAAATGGAAATTAGTATCTCCTCCATTGAAATAAGGTTATGCTAACCTCCATACCTATTTTCTTATAACATAATCTTGGGGATACTATTAATAATGCAATATGATACAAAACCGTTTTCCATTCAAAATTCGAAACCCTGTAATTTAGACCAAGGGCTAAATTTCATCGGTAAAATTTTCCACTAAGATTATTTTTTGTTGAAATATGCATGAAAAAAATATTATTATAAATAATCACAATATAGCCTATAATAAAGTTATAATTTGGTTAATTTCTTCTTCTTTTTTTAATCTAGGAAATGTGATAGGTTCTATGTGTTACACGTTTTGATGATTGTCATGGATTAAATTTTATTTGCATTTAAATCCATTTAATTTATATGGCTTCCCTAGTTTATTAATTTAATGTTAAATTTTTCTTTTAACCTAAATTGAAAATAAATTCCAAATTAGATATGCTAATAATTGTGCTAATCGGAAGAATATATCTTTCATAGTTCTAATTTAGTTAGTTTCTATGTTTTTTTCAATATATGAAATGTGATAGAAATATCGGGGTAAATATTTCATAGTTCTAATTTAGTTAATTTCTATGTTTTTTTTAATATATGAAATGTGATAGAAATATTGGGGTAACCATTTTGATGGTTATCATTGATTGAATTTTATTTGTAGTTCGATCCATTTAATTTATATGCCTTCGCTAGTATGTCTTAATTTAATGTTAATGTTTTCTTTTAACTTAAATTCAAAATAAATTCAAAAATATATATGCCTATAATTATGGTAATCGTAAGAATAGATCTTCCATAATTATAATTTAATTTCTAGGTTCATCGTAGATATTTGAACCCCATGGAATATGTTGTAATATTCATGGTAATATTGACATATAAATCATAAGATTTTTTAACCCATGGAATATGTTCGAATATTCATGGTAATATTGACATGTCAATCATGAGATTTATGAACCCATGGAATATGTTGGAATATTCATGGTAATATTGACATATCAATGATAAGATTTATTTTCAAGTTAAATATACTCTAATAATTAAACTATTTCACAATTATTAATTTTAGAAGGCATATCATCACATCATATTGGGCATGTGGTATTTCTAATCCATGGTAATGTAAGAAGAACTATTTCCAATTAAAGGATTCCCATAATAATAGTGGGGGTGAATCTACATCGATAAACATATTTTTATATATTATATAACTCCAATAATAATAATAATAATAATAATAATAATATATTTTAGTTAATTTTTATGAATTTTTTAATGCAATATGTATAATGGGATTAGTTTTTTTCTTCTTATCATAGACTGATGGTTGTAGCAGTTTTCAATCCATTTAATTATATGGTCAGAATAGTTATAATAAAACCAATAAATCATTATTTAGTCAAAATATTTTATATACATTATATTCTAAGTCAAGTGTTTAGGGTTTAGGAATTATAACACTTTAGTAAATTCTTTTAATAAAAATTTAAATAAAATTTACAAAACACTTTTTAAAATGTTATAAAATACTTAGGGTTTAGGGTTTAGGGTTAGGGTTTAGGGTTTATAGCACTTTAGTGAATGTTTTTAATAAACACTTAAATACAAGTTACAAAATATTTTTAAAATTGTTATTAAATTCTTAGGGTTTACGATTTATAATTTAGGGTTTAGGATTTAGGGTTTTGGGTTTAGGGTTTGGGGTTTAGGGTTTGGGGTTTAGGGTTTAGGGTTTATAACACTTTATAAAATGCTTAGGGTTTAAGTTTTATTGGTTTAGGGTTTAGGGTTTAGAGTTTAGGGTTCATGGTTTCACATTTCTAACACCACCTTAGTAATTGTTTTAATAAACACCTAAATAAAAGTTACAAAACACTTTTTAAAATGTTATAAAATGCTTAGGGTTTAGGGTTTCTAGTTTAGTTTTTGAGGTTTATGGTTAAGGGTTTAGGTCGAGGATTTAGGGTGTAGGGATGAACCACCCCACCTTAAAGACAAGAACATAGTCCCACGATTTTCAAATCATAAAGACAAGAACATAGTCCCACGATTTTCAAATCATAAAGACAAGAACATAGTCCCACGATATACATTTGAGTCACCAACATAATAAAACGTACATAAATCTACATTATAAATGGGAGCAAGTATTACAAATGGTAGCTTTATGAGTCTACCAACAACAATCTAGTAGATTTCACATTTTCAGGCCAAGGAAAGAGCATTCTTAATCAATATTGTCCCATAATACCTCACACTTACCTCTTTGTGTGTTCTGGTTTCTCTACGAAAATAACCCCCAGAAAGCCGTGAATATAGTTATTTCAAATTTTTTTAGAATCTTCCCATTCCAAACAGTGAAGAAAAACTCCACCAATTTTGTTTTCTGAAAAGGATGTTATTCATTACATTGAAAGGAGTCTATTTGAGTCTTAATTGTTTTATTTTCCTCACATCTAAATAATGAGTAGTTTCATGCGTTGGGAAGATATTGATATCAATATACCATGAGTAATAATTATCTGGAACACATGAAATTTCATTCTAAGTTAAAAATAATTCATCATTTGAATATAAATCATTGTCATGTGCATAAATAGAATCAACAAATAGCTTACAAATACCTTTTCCTCTAACAATTTGGGATGGTTTTATCTGAATGTCATATTGCTGGAGAGCTATCCCCCTTCAAAAGCATAGCTCATAAACGTGATAGGGATTTCATCATTTTGACTGTTCTTTTGGGTGATAACAAAAAAATATGCACTATCACATGCAAGCATGTGCATAGTGAAGTTGTTAAAAAAATTAGGAGTTATTTATCAAGCCACAACAATCAATGTCCATTTCCCTCTAGATGTTGACACTAGAATTAATTAGCCCAAAAGTAATCATCATATAATAAATAGTGCTCCATATATTTTTAAAGGTAATCTTATGCTAATCTACATGATAGACCATAGCCTAGTTGTAAACTAAAAATTTCCAATAAAAATAACATATCAGAGCGAGAGACGTGTTGTAAAATCTACTCCATGGGCGAAACATGATAGTTTTCCTTATCTTAGGATTTATTAAGATTGAAAGAATGGATGCAAAGTTGAATATCACTATTTTTATTTCTTACAAGAACTAGATTTTCTAACCACTGAGTGTGTTAGATAGTAAATATTATCCTAGCTGCTAGACATTTATATAATTCACTTTTAAAAGAAGGTTCAAGTTTGGGATTCAATCTTCTAAGTTTCTATTGAAAAGGAGTTTCTTAAGGTTTCATTGCAATCACATTTTGCGTTACAATTTGGTTAAATTATTTAAATCATCATAAGTCCAAGTGAACACATGTTTTTATTCCTTAAACGTAGGATGAAATATGACATTTCGTTTTTAAAACAATCAACCCTTAATTTTATATTTTTTGAATTGACTTTACTTCATAAATTGATAGTTTTATATGGCATAGAGGAAATATTTGTTTTATAATTCATAGCCACTATAAAGTTTTCATGGAGATCATAAAAATTCTCTAATTCGAAAATACATTTTAAACCCTAAGCATTTTATAGCATTTTAGCAAGCGTTTTGTAACCTTTTTTTAAGTGTTTATTAAAAGCTTTTATTAAAATTTTATAAACCTTAATCCTTAAACCCTAAACCCTAAGCATTTTATAACGTTTTAAACCCTAACACCTAAACCATAATAATTTTCTAACATTATAATATAAAACCCTTAAGGAGAAATCAAATTACCTTGTAAATGCCCCTAGTCACGAAGTAAACAGGGAGCAAATTCCAACGCAAATGTAACCAAGGACAAGGCTTAATGTAGAATGAAAGCAATAGAGAATTTTTTTACTGAATACAAAAAAAATTAGTTTAATATGTGAGTTATGTTAGATTAATAGATCTATTATCGAACTTTGGAATTTAAATTGAGAGATATAGTGCAGATTACAATGAGTACCAAAGAAAAAGGATGGAAAGAAGCATTATATATTGTTTCAAAGAGGTAAGTAAATACAAGAAACTATATGCATACAAATATATTGGTGAAATGAGAATGAAATACCTCTTCTTTAAGAGATAAGGATGAACACTACTATTTATAACCAATTTTTCCACGAAAATATCTAGCTGTGAGGAAAACACATGGCAAGTTTTGAATTGATAAAGGCTGGAATTGATAACTTGGATAACAATGTTGGTTTTGAACATTGCCAAGGTAGAAAATGTAGGATGAGGAAAATAGATTAGTATATAATGGAATAACCCTTACTTATAGTAGTAAGTTTAAATGTTGCTCGCTTGTAATTTACTTGGAGTGAAAGGAACCTCGAAAAAGGTAAATAGGAACAAAGGTGATTATAGTGAGTAGAGACAATATAGGGAACTAACTCTTTAGAATGGAAAGTATATAATTTGAAATGAATTAGAGGGAAAAAAAACATAAACTCAGTGGTGTTATACAAGGAGATCTTGTAGTTAAATTATAATCATATTAAATGAAATTGATATCCTTTGCAACAAACAATGTAAATGGAGAATAATGTGATACATTAAAGTAATAACTATATATAGCCAAAAATTGAATTAATAAATTTTCAATCTTTAGAATCCAAAATAGTTTCCTTATAACGTAATGAAAATTAATAGCTTATACTAGTATTATATGACATGGAAATGGGGTAGATAAAACAATATAGAATACTAGTATTTTAGATTCATGAACAATTTTAATAATGTTAAAGCAATATTTTTTTTTTTAGTATGAGATGGACCTATGTTACACTTAGCTTACTCTAGCCTAGCCTATCCTAGCCTCCTTTAGCAAAACTAAATCTATTATAGCCTACCCTATTTGAGTCTAGCCTAAAGTAGTCTATCCTAGTTTACTATAGCTTAGCCTATCAAACTCTAGCCTAACTTACTCTAGCATAATTGTTCCTGTCCTACTTTCACCTAGCTTTGCATACTCTAGCCTATCCTAGCCTATCCTATCCTAGACAAGCGTAGCTTCCAGTAGGTTGGCCTACCCTAATCTATCCTAGCTTAATTTGGCCTATCCTAGCCTCACCTATTCTAGGCTACCATGTCCTACTTTACTCTAGCCTATCCTATTGTAGCCTATTGTAGCCTAACTTACTTTAGCGTAGCATACTGTAACCTACACTAGACTAGCCTACATTACACTAGCCCTAGCATAGCCTACTTTATCTTCACCTCCTCCATCTTCACCTCCTCCTACTCCACCACCACCACCACCTCCACCTCCTCCTCCTACACCTCCACCTCGTCACAAAACCTAAAAAAAAAAACAAAATTGCATATCATTTCATTCTCTTTATTTAGAATACTTATTGCTTCATTCTTTAGAGTGATAATTAAGATATCAATATATACATGATAATATAACAAATAGTATCAAAAGCTATTGACAAAAATCACACCCAAGTCAATCTTTATTTTTAATGTCCAAAACTATTTAAAATCAATAGATTAATTATATAAAATATTAAAAAAAAAGATAAACAAAAAGGAGAATTACTATAGACATAAATATTCTTGTAACATACAAACACAACACGACAAAACTTCATAAAACCTCCACTGGTCATAAGCGTTATTATTGTCGTGTTCCATCGTACTTCATGGAAATGATTGTTATGTTATGGGTTCTATTTTCCTGACGCAAGTCCCTGTGGCTTAAGCTAACAGTTTACAACATATGCAACGTTTTTCTGTGGACAGTACGTATATAATACAATTTTTTGTTTTTTAAAGAACTTGTGCTATTGCATTTATATACTGAATAATTTGATTTTCCCTAAACTAATCATTTACTTTCTTGATAATCACTACATTGCTACGAAATAAGAAATTAACCACATCAAGAAAATTTAAAACACAGAAGAAGATCAAATACTGTATGGATTCATGAAGCCATTTGACAGCTTCCATGCGATCTTCCTATCC
>APFE030375021.1:0-10471 GCA_000404065.3 Pinus taeda
AGAGATATTTACAAAGATAGAAACATCAAGTTTCTATGTAAAAAATCAGTTTCATCTAAGAAACTGCTAAAGGAAGAAAATTAGCAACAGCTAAAAGAATGAGCATTAAACTAAAATAGTATTATTCTAATACCCTCCCTTAATGCTCAATCTATTTACAACACCAATAGACCCCCTGAATTTTACAAAATTATCGGGACCAAGAGGATTGGTGAAGATGTCTGCGGGCTGCTCTGTTGTGGGAACATATATCAATTGAACGGATCCGTCTTCAAAAAGCTGTCGAATGTAGTGGCAATGAGTTTCCACATGTTTTGTTCGTTCATGAAAGACGGGATTTTTGGCAAGTTTGAGCACTCCCTGATTATCACAAAACAAGGAAGTAGGACTTGTCTGGGAAAGCATATCTGCAAGCATACGTCGAAGCCAAACTGCCTCACAGGATGCCTTAACTGCTCCCCGATACTCTGCTTCTGTTGAGGAGAGAGCCACGGCTTGCTGCTTCTTACTAGTCCAGGTGACAGCGCTAGATCCAAGACTAAACACATATCCAGCTGTAGATTTACGATCATCAACCGGACCGGCCCAGTCAGAATTTGTGTAACCACTAAGTATAGGATTGGAACTGCGAGTGTATAGGAGTCCATAATCAGAAGTGCCACGCACATATCGTAGCACACGCTTTGCTGCTATCCAATGATCAGCTTTAGGGGCTGACATGAAGCGGGAAATGTAGCTCACTGCAAAACTGATGTCTGGTCTGGTGGCAGTAAGGTAGATGAGACTGCCCACTAATTGCCTGAATAAAGTTTCATCCACAGGGAGAGAGGATGACTGAGCTGAAAGTTTGAACCCTGGTTCCATAGGAGTCGTGGCTGGTTTGCAATCTTGCATTATGAACCTGTCCATAAGATTTTTGGCATACTTGGACTGAGAGAGAAAGATGTGATTCTCAGTCTGCCAAACTTCAACCCCCAAACAGTAGTGAAGAAGTCCCAAGTTTGTCATATCAAAGGTTCTGCATAAGTCTTGTTTGATCCCATGGATCAAATGTGCAGAGCTGTCAGTAATGATCAGGTCATCTACATAGACAACCACAAACAAGATATCATCACCAGTATGCTTGATATACAGATTTGCATCAGATGGGCTCCGCTGAAAGTCATGATCTGTCAGGTACTGATCAATTTTCATGTACCAAGCCCGAGGAGCTTGTTTCAATCCATAGAGAGCTTTAGCTAATCTACACACTTTATGTTCTTGACCGGCAATCTTAAATCCTGGAGGCTGTGTCATGTAGACTTCTTCCTGTAAGTCACCATTTAGGAAAGCACTTTTTACATCCATCTGATGAACTTTCCATTTGAACTGAGCTGCTAGGGCAAGGACAAGCCGTATGGTGCTCATTTTGGCTGTAGGGGCAAAGGTCTCCTCATAGTCAATGCCTTCCTTCTGTGAGAATCCTCGAGCCACAAGACGAGCTTTATACTTGTCTAGAGTTCCATCGGCTTTGTATTTCACTTTATATACCCATTTGCAGCTAATGGGATTTTTCCCCTCAGGAAGATCAGAAAGGGTCCATGTGTGATTTTTCTGAAGACTCTGGAATTCAGCGTCCATAGCCTGTTCCCACTTAGATGTACGCTTAGCCTCTGAGTAAGTTTGAGGCTCAAAGATACTGTGTAGTTTAGCCAAAAGAGCAAAGTTTACCGTAGACTGTTGTTTGCTCTTATGTCTAGAATTTTGTCCTTCAAGAAGTTCATCATCTCTGAGATCACCAATAGTTTTAGCCCACCATTTTGGCCGAGGAGTAGAGGAACCAATATCATGAGGAGAAGAAGAAGGTTCAAGAGCAATAGGAGCAGCAAGAGAAGGGTTATTTTCCGGAGGAAGCTCAGGCAGTGTAGTATCAATCACTGATGTTGCATCATCCCTCCCAGCAGGTGGACCTACCGGAAGAAGAACACTGTGAGGCTGATCCGTAGAACAGTGCTCAGAAGAAGAAGACTGAAAGAATCCTTTGTCTTCATCAAATACCACATCCCGACTGAAGCTAAGACGACCAGTGGCAATATCTATTAGTCTATAGGCCTTGTGATGATCACTGTACCCTGTCATCATGAGTTTCTAGCTTTTGGAATCCAACTTAGAGCGCTTAGCAGCTGGAATCCAAACATATGCAATTGAGCCGAATACTTTGAGGTGACTGATCTTAGGCTTACAGCCAGAACACACCTCTATTGGAGTCTTCCCTTTAACAGCCTGAGTGGGTGATCTATTAAGAAGATAAACAGCAGTAAAGATTGCTTCAGCCCAGAATTTGTTTGGAACACTCTTGTGCTGTAACATGGAGTGAGCCATTTCAACAACCGTGCGGTTGCGGCGTTCAACAACACTGTTCTGCTGAGGAGTGTAGGGTGTAGTGAACTGGCATTTTATGCCATGAGTATCACAAAAGTTGGAAAAAGCAGAAGAACAAAATTCCCCCCCCCCCCCCCGTTATCTGTCCCTAAGAGTCATGATCTTACAAGCTAGACTCTTTTCAACTAGGTTTAAACTTCTTGAAATATACTAAATGCATCAGATTTATATTTTTAGAAAATTACCACATCTTTCTATGAAATCATCTACAATAAGCAAAAAATATTTGCAAGCAGTGATAGAAGATGTATTCATAGGACCACAAATATCAACATGAAGTAACTGGAGTACCTTAGATGCGCGCTAGGATTCTCCATTCGTGAATGAAGACCGATGTTGTTTTCTAGCTTGACAAGTGCCGCATACGCCCAATTGCTGAGTCTGAATATCAGGTAACCCTGACACATGTCTTTTCCGAGAAAGCTGAGATAGACACTGCATGTTTAGGTGCCCATATCACTGATGCCATAGAGTGTTGATAGGAGAAACACGAGCTGCTAGAGCCACTTTTGGAGAATCACCAGTGTCAATAAGCCTGTATAAACCATGATCTTCTAGGCCAACAACAACTGTAAGACTAGTCTCCCTGTCGATAATAGAGCATTTGTGTGCTTTGAACACTACATCAAGCTGAGGAGAGTTCCTCATAATCTGACTGACAGACCGCAGATTAATTTCCATACCAGGAACATAGTATACATTCAGGAAGATGAGTGTGCGGCCACCAGACTAGATTTGAACTGTACCAATGCCAGCCACTATGTATTGTTCACCTCCGCCAAATACCACGAAATCACTAAAAGGTGAGAAGTCAATAAACCAGTCACGCCTGTGAGAGAAATGGCGTGATGCACCAGAGTCAATGTACCAGGCAGAAGATGGAACATGATCTGAAGACCTTTTAGTCATAAAGGCATAGAAGGCAGAATCTGTCTGCTCGGAATGTTCTGCAACATTTGCTATCTGATGGAGCCCTCCCTGTTTCTTCTATTCAGAAGCAATCCTTTGTCGGCAATCTTTCTTTATGTGGCCAAACTTGTGACAGTAATTACACTGCACATTTTTCTTCCTAGCAGGATCAAAAGGCTAAGAAGCGCCTTTCTACTGAAAGTACTGAGAGGACTGATATTTGGCTGCAAAAGCATTTTCGGAGGGGGCTGATGCTGCACTACTACCAAACTGTTGTTTCCAATGATCCTGCTGCATGAGTTTGGTACATAATTCTAGAAACTTCAGATCGACATTAGTGGCGGTAATGTTGAGTGTTTCTATGAAGTGCTCATAAGATTTTGGTAGACTTTTCAGAGTGATGACTACCATATCTTCTTCCTCCATGGTGCGACCAATGGCTTCGAGCTGATATCGAATGTCTTTAATCTTGTTGAGATGTTCCTGTAAAGAAATATGTTCGTCCATCATGATGGAGAACAACTGATTTTTGAGAAAGAAGGCTCTGCTTTTGTCAGATGTCTCGTGCAGTTCTTTCAATTGTTGCCAGATCTCGGCAGATGTCTTGCCAGAAGGAATCTGTGGTAATTGATCATCAGCCACAGAGAGCATGAGAAGCATAACAGCCTCTCGATTTCTATCATCAAACTTATCTTGATCGGTACCAGCTGTACCGGGACGAGTTTCTTTGCCCAAAATGAGCTGATCAAGACGCCTGTATTCAAAGATGGTCAACATTCTTTGTTTCCAGATGTTATAATTGCTGCCATTAAAGCGTTGATTGCCTTCTAACATCAGATTGGTGAGGGAGGCCATCTATACGTTTCTGGAAGATTGATCTGGACAATTCTGCCTTTTAAATCAGATCTTGTCCACCAACTGACAATGATTGATTTCGCTCTCTCTTTTGGTGACAAACTCAGCCTTTTAATAGTGGGAAGATTTAGCTCCTTAAACCCACAAAATTCAGCTAACAGTACAGCGAAGAAAAAAAAATACGTGAAACTCCTTGCAGTCAGTGGAAATCAATATGAATTGGAAGAGACCTGAAAATGCATATATGAGCCAGTCTTTGTACTGCAAATAAAACAATAAAACACCGCGACTTCAAGGTTTATGCTTTGGCCAAAAGGGCTGTAATTATTATTACAGAAGGACTGAGAAGAAACAAAATAGCCACGGAGTGGCACCTTCCCTAGGAGTAAGTTCCGCCAGAAGACTTCAAGTACAGTGACAAAATGAAACAGTGCTATGGCAAAAAACTGTAAGTGATTTTCCAATAAAATGAACCTGGGTAGTTACGAATAATACTGTGTCGCAGTCTACCTTGGACGTGTCCGTCGAATGCGCGGGTATGCTCGAGAGGCATATGCTTGCGCAGGCTCAAGATTTTGACTGCGTGAGACTAACTATCTGCTTCGAATACGGCGTGAAATTGCTATCCGCGTGAAAATGCTGTCCGCGTGAATGGTAAAATCTTGTCCACAGGAAACTGCTATTCGCCACATATGCGTGTTATCACTCGGAAAAAAGAATAACGATGCCCGCGAGCGACCTCTGCTACAGTCGACGTCTTTTATCTACGCAACTTTGTTAAACTTTGACGCTGCAAATGTGATTTAACACATTATAAAATAAAGACACCCGATGTAGTGCTGCAAAATAGTTGGTCAGACCGCCGTTGATTTACGCCCGAAGGGTCCACGCTCAGACCGCCGTTGATACAGGCTCGAAGAGTCCACGCTCAGACCGCCGTTGATACAGGCTCGAAGAGACCACGCATGCATACCCTGAAGAAAATCCACGTATGCATACAATCTAAATGCGATGATGTAGTTACCTGGCAAACGCATCAATTGGAAAAAAAAAATTTCGCAGAACCCTCGGCTCTCGTATTTCCACAAAAATTCAACCGATTTGAAATCAAGAAAACAGAGAGCAACCTCGAAATTTTTTTAACACAGCTGAAAAATTATCTCGAAGAATCCATTTCTGTATCGAGATAGACGACTGTAAGCTTTTATCACAGTGAGCAGAGCCGAAGCTAAGACTCAGTGAAGGCTATCCGGCTTACAGAGGACTCGACCTTAGAAAGGAATGATAGAAAGAACTCAAGAGATTAGGATGCAGAAAGAATAACTGCTCAAGAAATCTCTCTTTCTGGCTCTGATACCATAAAACAGTGCGAAACACGCATATGGATTTCCAAATGAATTAATTAATTGATTGAGCAACAACACTCAATAATAATACAGAGATATTTACAAAGATAGAAACATCAAGTTTCTATGTAAAGAATCAGTTTCATCTAAGAAACTGCTAAAGGAAGAAAATTAGCAACAGCGAAAAGAATGAGCATTAAACTAAAATAGTATTATTCTAATAGTTTGGCAGGCAATAAGGCAGCGGGGAGTGGTGGAAACGACAAGTATTACACACATTAGTCAACCATTAAAAACAACGGAACAGTCAGCTATTAAAACAACGGAACAATCAGCTATTAAAACAATGTAACAGTAGAAGGGTATACGACAAGTCTTAAAACTGTAGCAAGGAAGTTCAAAGGTGGAAGACGCAGAGGCAGTGGGTAGTGGTTGGCTACGAAAAAAAATAGCGGAACAATTATCTGTGGCATGTTATGACAGAGGAGCAACACCAAGTTTATTCCACCTAAATATCTGACAATGTTTGAATATATGCCTCGCCTTTTAGCCCACAATTTCAGACACTGCAGTGCCGCGCGATAACCCTCAATGTTTTCATTAACAATTGCTTCAATCTGTTCTACATTTTTATATCCGTTCAAACTGTTAATACTCTTGGGTTCCATTTTTTCTAACATCATATTCATAGGGTTGAAACCATCTAGTATCTCTTTCAAGTGCGTTATAGCGTAGACCAAATCAATTGATACTCCACTAAATTTAAATTCCAGTACATGCACTCTTGCTCCGGGGAATCAATTACAGCTCTGTGACTTGAGGAAGCATTGATAAATTGTTTTCGAGCGTGGTAAAATTCTTGTAACATGGAATGCAATTTGGAATAACCCACAACACATCAATGTTTGAACTAGGGTCATGCACTTCCAAACTGTAACTGTATTTCTGAGAAGGAAGCAACCCTGTCATTAGGGCTGTATGAATATATCCTAGATCATGCCATCCAAAATCCATTGCTGGGCTTGGAAGCAGATCATTATTGCACATATCAGTTCGAGTGAACGTTGTCACAGTGGACATGGTCGATTTTCCAGCATCGTATTGCACAGTTGTGTGGTATTGCTCCCGCTGATCCATGCTACTTTCATGGATGAACTAGTAGAATCCACGCTGGACAGATGGGCATAGAGCGTCATGTCTGGGTTAGAAAACTTGACAGCCTCTGATCTCCGAATGATGCAGGGGTTTTCATAACCACCAGACAACAATACAAACTCGATATCTGTGCATATGTTTATGACTTGAAATGTTATGGAACCATTGCAGGTTTTGAGTTCAAGTTCGTCTCTGATCTCTTCTAATATATAGCTGCTTCTGGTTTTGGTGCATTCCCTATAAGAAGGATCGTTTTTCAAGAACTGAGACATCACAGTATAATGGTAGAGCAAAGAATGCGGATTCGTATCTCCAGTTTCCAAATACATGGACACGTTCAGTGGACAAGTCAAAATGTTGGGGCTTGAAGGATCATTTTCATCTTCATGTTCATTATCATTAGAATCATCATCTTGATTTGTATCATTCTCATATTCAATGCTATCAACATTTTGATTGAATTCTTCTTCTTTTTCTTCTTCCACATTTTTCTCTTCATCATCTTCTTATTGATTTCCTTTCGACATTCTTTAACTTTTGCAATTGATTTTTCTAATCGCTGAAATGCTTCTTGAATACTAAATTGTTCGATGCAATCAGTACGTGAACATAATGGCACATTGTGTAGCGAACAACGTTCAAAGACTCACATCATTATATTGTGTGCCATGGCTCTGATACCATTGAAGCATAAAAACTAATAGCTTGTAGGCTTGAATGTAAAAATAGACGAGGTATTTAAAATAATAATTTATTAATATATATAAAATTGTACAAGTGATATGAAAGTTACATTGAGGCCCTGCTTTTATACCTAAGCAGGTGACCTTTCATGATTAGGGATGCCTTTTAGACATGCCTTTTCACTTAACTTAATGACTATTTAATGTAACCAATATTTAATTATTTAATATTTAAATTAATTTTATTTATCTCACTTGTTATGAATTATATTCATAACATAACACTTTTGGTCTTCGCATGGTGCGAGTATTGTCTTGACATAACAATTTTTCTCACAATTAGGATATGATGGCCGCTCTTGTAACTACATACAATATCTCGCTATTGTGATAGTGATCTCATTGTTTTGATATGGCATCTATGTTCGTTCCTTGATTCGCACTATGGTTGCTTGCATATGATGGCATAGTTGTGTTCGCTCTATGACATCTCGATGATGGTATCGCTGTTGTTCGTTCCAGTTGTATTGTTTGTATAGTTTATGGTTGGCATCACAGTTGTACAAAATCTATGGCACAAAGTTAAGTATCCATGGTATGGCACTCGCATCACACTCATTCAATATCATTCTATGGTTATGAAGACAATAATGAATATTATAATTGAGCTCAACACTTTATATATTCTTGAACGACTGTCTTAGCCTAGCAAATTGTATGGTCTTATTATGTGTTCAAGGGGTGCGATTTGGGAAAGTACACCAAGACACCTTTCCTAAGCAGTGACAACGGAGCAACAGGTTTCCTAGATTTGGTACACTTTGTTGTGTGTGGTCCTATGCCTCATGTATCATTGAGCGGACACAAGTACTATGTGACTGTCATTGATGACTACTCCAGGAAAACCTGGATTTTCTTTCTAAAGACCAAGGATGTGGTCTTCAAGAGGTTCCGAGAGTTTAAGGCTCTTGTGGAGAACCAACTGGGGAAGAAGATCAAGGTGTTGAGATCGGACAATGGAGGCGAGTTACGAGTATACCTCCAAGGAGATGAAGGAGCTCTGTAGGAGCGCAAACATCAAGAGGGAGTACATACTACATAGTGCCTTATAACCCCTAGCAGAATGGGGTGGCAGAGAGGAAGAATAGGGCCATAGTGCGTGTAGCTAGATCTATGTTGCATGATAAAAGGCTACCTTTCTTTTTATGGGTCAACGCTTGTAACACTGCAGTGTATCTACAGAACAGGAGCTCGCATAAAGTGCTGGGCAGTAAGACTCCTGAGGAGGATTTTTCTGGGAAGAAGCTTGAGATTGGGCACATTAGGATCTTTGGGTGCCTCACACATTCACACGTAACTAAGGAGAAGAGGACGAAGCTGGAACCCACTGCAGAAAAGGGTATATTTGTGGGTTACTGTGAGACTAGCAGGGCCTACCGTATATACATTCCTATGTAGAGGAATGTTGTCTTGAGGCAGGATGTGAGATTTGAGGAGAGGGCCTTGAGGAGGTCTTGGGAGGTTGATCGAGTAGAGAAAAGGTGACTTAGCAGGGGGCCACACCACAGGTATCATGATCTTTAGGTGGTACACCAAGGTTAGGAGGATTACTTCAAGGGTGACAGGTTCACAGAGTCCAATATCACCGGGCATAGGATCTCAGAGTAAAGGTTTACCACAAACCACAAGAGAGCCTTCCTCATTAGGAGGAGAGGCTTAAGTGGAATATTTTCCCATATCAGTAAAGGAGGCTATTACAGGGAAGAGGAAAGCCAAAATGGTTTTGAGAGACCCCGAAGGAAGCACAAGATGGAAACTTGCAGTGGAGAAACCCAAGTGGTCAGTTAGGGGGAGCAAACCACTAGAGAGTTTAGGCGACTATGTAGCAGATGTTTTGGAGATTGAGCCAGGTAGCTATGAGGAGGTTGTTAGTTAGCAGATCTGGAGGGATGTCATGGTGGAGTGTGCCTCCATCGTGAAGAATGATGCGTGGGAGATAATGCTGAGACCGGAGGGGAAGTCAGTGGTGACTTCCAAGTGGCTATAAACATTCCAAGGCCCTTGAAGGCATTGAAATTGTTGCACTTGTGTTTAATGACGATTTATGGAAAGATGTCGAAGACATTATTTCTGTGTCGGAGTCCCTTGTTAGAGTACTCAGGTACTTCAAGTGTTTTAACTTTTTCATTATTAAAATTTCATTTCAAGCTTCTTTTTATTTTCAATGTTTCATATTTCTTTAAATTTGAAAGCTTGAACTTTCAGGATGGTTGATGGTGACAAACCCGCTATGGTGTGCATTTATGAGACGATGGATCTCGCAAAGGAGGCCATCAAAAGAAGATATGGGGTTGAGGAGGAAAAGTATATGCCTCTTTAGGACATTACTGATGCATGTTGGGATAGGCAATTGCATTCCCCTTTACATGTTGCTAAGTACTTCTTAAACCCACAATTTTTTTATGATAAGAGCAAATTTAATGAGGATGGGGAGGTTGGCAGAAGAATTATGACATGCATTGATTTTGTTGTCTTTTTAAGTTTTTACTATTTAGTATTTAGTACTTCTACTCACGTGTGAAAATTTCTAAATCTACACATCAGAAATCCTACTGCAATCACCGGTTTATCGTCTCCTACTTGTTTTTACATTCAACTAGTTATTTAATTATTTAAACAACGACGAAAACACTATTGCAGACTACACATACATACAGATCATGAACTGAAAATAGAATGAGACAAATACACGAGGGACACTATTATTTTTGGACAAACATCCCTGGAAAAACCCAATGCGGGAAAATAGGTGCAACAACTCTGAGGGTTTTCTATTATTAAGCAGTAGTTCTGAATACAACTCTGGATGCCCTCTCAACAATCCAGTTACAGAGATAAAAATATACTAGTAGAAACCTAAGTGAGATAACCTCACTTCACCCGGCAAAAATCTCTCCATTCCAACAACTGGACTAACTGTCCCCGACTACCACTGCACTGCCCCTTTGCAGTAGCTGTGTGTGCCTGTGTGGAGCACATTGGGACACTGCGCCAACACTACGCTGCCTCCTCTGCCTCCTAGAGCTTTGACGTCAGCCTTCT
>APFE030375027.1:0-14462 GCA_000404065.3 Pinus taeda
GCTAATAATATTTGACTGTTCTATATTTAGACTGAGCAGTCACTCCGCTGTGGTGTCACTCCGCTGTGGTCTAAAAATAGAAGTCCATCTATTTTTCCAACTTGATCAATTATCCATAAACAATAACCTGCAATCCATAGACATGATCCATATGTCTAAAAATAGACTTGCGCCAAAAATAGCCTGCGGGCCCACTTAGTGAAGGCGACTCCTTTCCACTAAGCTCCATCATCTTGTTGCAATCTCAACAGGCATTTCTTGTTGCACACTTTTCAACATATGAAATGAAAGGAACGATGACAGAGAAAATTGTGCCCATATAGATTGACAAGTCAGAACAACCAACAGCTGAAGAAGAGGGTGAGTAGATGCAAGATCGGGAGCTTTCTCAACACATTGAGCAACAGATTGAAGTGATGAACATGGAGTTCAGACAAGAGCCACATGATCAAGATATTGACCTCATGCCGCATGCAACTAAGCTCACCACTCAGTATCCACCACCTCTAGTATCAGAACTAGTCTTGAGTGAGTAAGAAGAGGTTGTTCTCCTTGATGATGATCTAGTGATGGATGTGTACAATATATTATTCGATGAGTTATAGAAGAAGATTGTACAAGCATGAAAAAATAATTTCTAGAATGATCACGTGTCACCTACATTCATGAAGCAAAGGGTGATAGTGTCAGGTATCAGAAAGAATCTCATTACCATGGCCAATGCCACCTTGTCTTATACAGGAGCCACGAGCTCAAATGTCAAGTTCATGTTAGCAGAGAATGAGAAGATGGAAAAGAAATTGCGAGAGGGTAGGTAAAAGGTAGAGAAATCTACAGGTTCTGCAGTGGCAGAGATGAGGAAAGTGATACTTGTTGAAGTATCGACTCTTGAGGCCACCATGCGGAAAATTAATGCTGAATCTATCACCGTGAATAAGGTAATTTTCCATCTATATGGTTTTCAGAAGTGGAGTAGAAGGATTGTCAAAGATATCAAGGACATACATGCCGCTATCTCTCATGTGCAATAATGGATATTGAGGTACAAGGGAGCCCCACTTCACTTGCCAAAGGTGACGAAGTCGCAGACAAAACTAGACAAAGGAAGGATCTGAATGTTGATCCAGAACTATGAGAAACTCACCCCGTTTGTCAGTAGCATGCAAGCTTCAAATGCGGGGTTGTATAGGAGTTTGGATGTCATGGCAAGAACACACAGGATCCCATTAATTGGTTCCCTCACTGAAGCTAAGCTTAAGAACCAAGTCCAACTAGAGATCGACAGGTACACGGAATAGCTAAGGTGAGAGGCCGCCAACAATGACTTGGAGTTGAGTGCACAAAACATGCATAAGTACATTGGTGGTCCTGTCATGGTTAAGAACATGTTGCACATGCTTCACGATCAGTTGGAAAAAGGTTCGAAGACCATGTACCTAGAAGCTAAGGAGGAAAAAGTTTGATGTCATAAAGACACCATCAAGCAGTTTGGGGACATCATAGCACAATACCAATCTTCGTATCAGTACGTCACCAATGAGCATCAAGTGGAGGTTGCCGAGTCGGTATTTCCCCACGCTTTTGAGTCATAGTGTTTTATCTTGTTAGGATGTATCTAACCTATTTTTTCTTACATGAATACATGTGGAAAAATTATATTAATTGTAAATATGTTGTAAGTGAAATTCCAAGTGTCATTAGAGGAACGTGAATAATAATTATGTAATGTAATGAGTTATTTATAAAGAAGTTGACGAGTCATGAGGGTAGTCAAAGGGTCACAAAGGGGAATGTCAAGGGTCACCCCACCCTTTCTTATAAGTAGAAACTCATAACTCATAGAACAAGCTTTTGGGAGCCAAGATTTTGGCTAGGCTTAGGCTTAGAGAAGGCTTGGGAGTATTGTGATGAGTCTTGGCTTCTCCACAATGTAGAGCGAGTATATTTCTTTGGAGGAGCAGGTGTTCTTGACTGTAGTGTTCCACTATTGGGGCTAGTGGTTGTCAATGGTGTATGTATGGATGGAAATTTCACTTAGAATAATAATAACTGAGCCAACACACTTTCATGCATGTGTTGTTATTGTAGTTGGACTATTCTAGTTACTTTAGCAAAGTATGTTATTTAACTTATGCATTTTCTTATGAACTAATTTGTATGCAATTATGTAAATCTTATTGAATGCATGTTGTTGGATTAACTCGTCACTTTGTTTTTTGGACTCTTCTGCATTTCATCTTGCGATGTCATTATGATCATGTGTTACTTTCAGGCTGCATGCTATTATAGGCTTCTAAGGGACACACTTCCTTTCCCCCTCCGGTGTTAGAAGCCCCATGCATCTCACTTGACTCGCTGCAAGGTCACACACTTTCTTCTGACCAAATTCATCATACTTATCTCTACGCGCTACCGTGGTCAAGGCACTACATTACCACTGACTACTGGGACTCCTACTCCAAATAGTCTGAGTTCTAGTTGGGACATCTTACCGGGAAGATCCTTTCAGTGTTGGTGGGTCCAACACCATCAACATATGTCTATTGTAGAAATTTTATGGAAATTGCATGATTAATTAATTTGACTTTTTTTTCTTATGATTAAAAAAGAAATAAATAGAAAAATATCCTAACGCCTTCTAAAGCTACAATGTTATGCAACCAATCCATGTAATTAAGTGATTGCTAGTAATAAGTTCAAGGCACAAAAAGGTAACCAATAATAGAGTTTAAAAGTGAAAAGGTTTTATTTCAATGGCTTGTTGGGAAACAACATGAACTATTTATAATATGTTGGTAGTAATGGTGTAAGAAATGCTGCATAATATGGGAACCTTCTCAAGTGAACATAGCATAGTTCAAGCACAAACAATGCAATACATGGTATTAAAAATATGTTTTGATATGGCATTTGACAAAGTATTTTGCATGATTTTATACTTTCTATGATGAATTTGTTGACATATTAAGGATTGCATTGTGAATTGCATAAGAAATCCAGTATGAATATGGTATAACATTTAGTTTGTATGGTATTAAACTTGGCAGTAACTTATTACACAGAGGGTGGTGGGTATGGTGATGTTGGTTTTATTTGATGTACATTTAATGCACTAAATCCCCAGGTGAACTTTGTGACTCCAAACAACATAGTGGTGGTTGAAAAGTGAGCTTCCAACTTACCATTGTTTTGATTTCCATTTTTAGAGATCCTTCTCCAAATTTGATCTTGGAGATTTGGTTGAAATCCTAGCTCGACACTCTAAACTACTGGAAGAAACCATCGATAACTACTTGCAAACTCCTTTATAAAATATAAAGCACATATGGCTTCACTTAGCAAGATTTGGCTTTTGTTTGGTTCTTTTGAGCATTATTATTGTGGGTTAATCCTACTTCTAATGTTTGTTTCCCTACCATTTCTTCCTTGTTATATGAATTATTGTTTATACATGCAAAGGAAAATGGGTGTTTATTTATTTGAATGGATTCTCCCTTAGTTAAAGTATCGATTAGGATATGTTCATTTTTATTTCAAGAAGAGAAAAAAATTTCTTTACAGGTGGTCATGAAAATCCCCTCCACTTAGTTTGTAGTTGTTCAGCCTAATACTCACTATTTTTTAGGCTCCCTGTCTCTTTTCATATGGCATGCACTTATGGAATTTACAATATTACTAGGGTATGTATCCTCTTTTTTAAAGCGACTATATTTTCCAAGAAAAATCCCTGAGTAGCAGTGCTCTTTGTCTCAATAGTTAAGTCTCAAAATAACATAATAAAAATCATTTGTCATGATTAGAAAAGAAGAATGCAAACCCTAGTAAAGGTTCATGCCTAGGGTGGTAAATAATTTTTCTCAAATGCTACTCAGTTCTAATTGAGTTACTAAATTATTTAATCATGCTTCGTCACAGAATTGTTGTCATAAGTATTTAATCTTACACTACTCTCGTTGTGATGGTGGTCTCACTATTTTTACCCATGTGCAAACAATACTTTGGAATTATTTTCCTCATACCATATAGCCATGGTCATGTTGTTTTGGTAATTATTCATGTAAAGTAAAAATGGGTTTCCTCTCATTAAAAGTGGAATCGGCAACAAGGGCAGCCTTGTGACTCGCATTACACGGGGTCGATTCTGACCGCTACCTCTATAACCGCTAGGAGATGCGTCCGCCCCTCTATACAGCTCCAGGGTAAGTCCGGGGGATTTGAACTCGTGACCTTCAGTACGGAGCCCGCCTTTCTAACAAACTTCACCATATTGTGATTAACAACTCGCCTACCCCTGTGAGGCTTGGTTGCCACCATATTCACTTGCAATGTTTTGAATGTTATATCTCATGTCATTCATCAAAGGCCACCTATCAGTTCATGGGTATGAATTGTGTTAAATTCATATGAATCCCCTAATTTTTAAAGCCAAACAATACAACCATCTTTCCTTTGGAAAGTAATGGAACAAAAGTTTCTATCTATTCTTGGGATAGTCAAATACATTCCCCTTTCCATGGTTATCAATTTACATTCCCTCATGATGGTACAACGTCCCCCCTTGACTCATTCGCGAAATGATGAGTATTAAAATCCATTCATGTGTGTAGGTTCAATTAATAATCATCAAAGTAATTTTGTGTCCTTTTGAGATAGTCTATGCAAGAAATTTACATTATATTGTATATGTTCTTTGCATACAAATAAATTGTGCCTACTTTATGTTAAATTCACAAATTAAAATAAAGAAATAGTGTGAGAGAGAGAGAGAGTTTAGTCCCAAGTGCAGTTGGAATATGCTTTTAAGTTTAAACCATAATTCATTCCTTCATTGTTTCATACAGTCATGAGTAAATATTTTCCTATATTCAAAGAAGTCACACATAGGTATTCAAATCATCTATGTTAAGAATGAACAATATCTGCTTGGTTACAATCGCCCATATGCCTAAAACGATGAAATAGACTACCTCTCCTTACCCCTTTTCACATTGTTTCAACAAGCATATTTTTTCACACACTTGCCTCATATACACCCAACCACATGCTCATATTGTCATAAGTTACATGTTCCTATTATATCTTTGACACAACCTTGTGTCCACCATGAATTAATGAGAGGTTTCGTGGATATGTTGACTATGGTTTCTATTATATTACACTTGTATGATCATTTACTTTCTATGTATCAACCACTATAGTTGTAAATGAATATTTTTTCGTGCAACAAGCTTATAAATTCACCTCACTATACTTCATGCATAACTATGAACTCTAATATGAGTGAATGATAGACATCCCAGAGTTTAATTTCTTGACATATTTCTCACTTTGATGCACAAAACGAAGATAGTATCCTAGAAACATGTTAGGGTACCATTTGTGTTACTCTCTCTACATAGTTGTATGATGTTATGATGTTGTCTTAAGTTGTTTACATGTGCATAAAGTTGTGTAATTTCTTGTGATCAGCCTCATTTCATCTACAATCCATGCTATCCATATAATTTCTTCTTATTGCATGTATAAGTAATCCATTTCACCATTCATTTTTTCCCCTATGTGTGTTTTGAAAGCACCATAGAATTTATGTAAAACATGATATTGGACAAACCTTTACTTTCATGATTACTTGTTCATGCTCCGAGAATAAATGCTTTTACAATTGATTCCTTTGGTCACATCACATATTATATTTTGGACATGATATTCTTTGATCATGCCATATTTATGATGACATTACTATTCATGGGAGGCACAAGGTTATTTTGTATGGATGTTTGATTTCTTACATGTATGGTTTTATGATGATGCCATTATTTGATAATGCCATACGTATACATAGTTTATTTTCATGGTAGCCACAAGGTTTTATGAAAATATTTGATGAAAGTAGACATTACCGAGGAACCCACCTACTAGCATATATTAAATTAATAAAAATATTTTTTCTAGATAACCCTCTCGTGAAATTAAAAAGAAAATTTTTAAATTAATGAGAGGATTAGTCATAAAATGGTTTTTCTCTCCAAATTCTCAAGGAGGATACAAAATCAACCAGAGGGCACAAAAGGGGGGATGGAAAACCAAAGTGAGGGGAGATATGCTTAAGCTTTAAAAATTGTCATTTTCCCCTAGTAAACTTTATTCTTGAGTACAAGGGATTACTTATTTTGGTGACAACATAATCATTGAAGGAGATACAAGAAGGAAGTAAGAACATTAATTACAAATTGATTCTATCAAGGTTTTATTTTCTTTCTTGCATTGTTTGTGCTATTAAAAGTTCTGATATGCTTTATATTAGTGCCAAATGGTGCACTTTTTGCAGAATTATTTATTTATTCAATCTTATTAGAGAGGTCCAAGATTTTCCAGCCATTCTTCCTTACTTATTTTTGGCACTCAGTTGTCTATGTATGATTATGTAACACTTTAGGCATATATAATAGATTTATGGCCCATATTCTCATGAGAATCTACCAAAGTAGTCTACTTTACTATGACTTTTTTTTTAATAAAATGAACATTTCACAGTTTCTATTTTTCAGGCATACATCTCCAAAAATTATGTGTTATTTCCTACATTCTATGAGCAAATATGTTGGAATATATTGTTGATATTGTTGGTTAAGTTGTGCTAGTTCTTAAGTTACTTGTACAGTCATATGGTTGATGAAGTGTAATAATAAATCTAGCAGCAGCTTTATTCGTTAGTTTGTTTTGCACTTTATAATTCATAATTTGGCTCAACTATATAGTGCACATATTGTATAAATTTTTTCTTTTCATTTATTTTCCTGTTGTACATTGCTTTCTTTATTTTATCATACTAGTTTATTGTATATAATTGGGATTGACATACTTAGGGAATTAAGCATCGGGCTCCGTCCCATTATCTCACCTGCCCTGTGAAATTTGAGGGTGTTGTTAGGGAAGCATATAAGCTTCACTCCTCAACATATTTTTTGGTGACAATACTGGGGATCAATTGATTATTCATCTCTAGTTTTCTAATATTTCCTTGTAGATAACCATATCATCTACTAATCAAGCTATATTTGGATCATTTAGATGATTAATGATATATTTCTCACTATTTGTTCATTTTTATACTTGACAATTCCATTTCCCTCATTGAGTTTGAATGATCTTGGGTCGTTATAGTTGAATATATAAATTTGTAGGAATGAAGAGAAGCACTATAAAGGAATCTATGAGATTGTGTTTCCCTATGGTAACTGACTTATGTCTATTGAATCTTGTTCTTCTAGGAGAATCCATGGTTTAAGTCCATAATTTAAGTTGTTAGATAAAGTTGGAAGACAAAATACTATCCTTGCCACTCAATCATGTATCAAGTTTTACCAAAATCTTCTCTTCTCTTCTAGGAAAACTTCCTCTTTGGGAATGTTCATGTTGGGGAACCAATCTTCAACCTAATATACTTCCCCTTTTAAACAATCTTCATCGACCACATCATCATCTATTCAAATTGGTATCTTATATTTGTCTTTCAATCCAATACAATCTACTACCAACTCTACCATAGTTATTAGGAAGCATGGTTTATTTCAGTTTGAGGAAGATGCAAATTCCACCCCCTAGCATGTACTCTCTCTGTTGAACTTAACTTTTTTCAATGTGTCATTACCTAAATTCAAAGATTACTTGCCAAATTTCTCGGATGATGTTACCACTACAATGAATGAACGTCTAAATGCCTTTTCACATTAAAGGAATTTTCAGCCTAAAAGTTCCCATGAAATTTCCATGTAATTTCCATGCATCATATGTAAGCCAATCAAAATTATTTAAATTTAAAAAGAGGTACATGTAAATATTTTGGAGGGAAAGAAGAAAAACTACTTTTTTTAATTGTATTTTTGGCTTATCTCCTTATTGGTTTACTCAAATTTCAAGTGTAGATCCTTCTTGGATGAGGAAATAATTTCTCCATCTAACAAGCATCCATTATGTGTACTTTTGAGAAGATTCACATTGATAAAAACTGAAGATACATTAAAAAAGCGTGTTCGACACCTTTACGTGGAGAGCAAGTAATTCGGAGCTAAACTATATAGCCGTTGGTCATGGAGCTAAACTATCTAGATTCTTTGCCAGCCATAAAAAACTACATCCAACTGGAAGGATGGACAGACCCGTGTTAACTTCTGGAGGGCACCTGACTTATTCTGGCCGGGAATCTCCTCCTCCGGAAGATAGCCCATCTTCCTAAAGAATCTTCCTCCTCCGCCTACCTTCTTTGCGCCCTTCCCTTCTCCGATTGTGGGCAGTTCGCTAGACTACCTATTCTATCTCACTGGTTAAGATATCAAGGTTTGCTTTCCTTGCCTACCCACACCCCCTGGTAAGAGACGGTTTGCTCTCCTCGCTGGGGGAGAATCTCGCTGATTAAGCCCCTGAACCCCCGGTTGGAAAGAAAGAACTAAACTCTATTTCCCAGCCAACAAAAAATCAAGATTACAGGATGGAATGAAGGAAGTTTCAATCATATTTTTTAATGTATATTCAATTTTTATCAAATGAGGGTCTTCTAAAAAGTATGCATAATGGGTTCTTCAATTGGATGCGGAATTTAATTCCACATTGAACGAGTGTCTACAATTGAAATTTGAGAAACAGATAAGGAGATAAGCCAAAAAAAAAAATTAAAGAAAAAAAAATAGTTTTTTCTTTCCCTTTAAATTCATAAACTCTTATTTTATTATTTAATTATTATTTTATTATTTTCTTTAGGAGGCCACTTTTAGGCTAAAAGTTTCTCTAATGAATGTGTGTCATAAGATTGGTTCTAATGATAAGAACACTTGTATGTGTTTGTCTATCAACTCTTTAGAAGGAAAGGTTGCAACCAAATTTTTTGAACTACCTCTTAAGGCCTTCTCCACCTCAACCAAACTCTTTTGTTGGTTCAAATATACTTATGGCCAACCCTAGAGCCCTGTCGACCTCCTTCAGGAATATAATAATGTTACCCTTTAAAAAGGTGAAACCATTAAATCATTCAATCTTCGATTCACTAAATTATATAATAAAATTCCTCAGATCATAAAGTCACAAAATTAGGCAACCATGATGCACTATTACTTTACATTTCCTGTTTCCTACCACCATAGGTTAGAAGAGAAAAATGTGGATAATATAGGCTCTGAATTGCAAATATATTTGGAAAATAAAGAACAATTTCATAGGACAAGTTTTCCACTAGAAGGCTCGACTATTCAATCCGATATATCCCTTATCCTTCAACTCATGTAGGACATAATAAATTGAATAGTCCCCTCCGTAAAGAAATACACTGAAGGTTCTAGCTCAGCTCATATAATAAATCCACCCCAAAAATATCAACCTAATTCCCTTCTTTCTCGACCATGGTGTAACTTCTGCGAAGAGTACCATGATGAAAAAACTTGTGAAGTTAAGAAGAATTCTCACGAAAGAATCTTTGGTAAAAGGATAAATTCCACAATTTCATCCTTAGATTGGGTAGATGATAACAAAATAATGATCATTGAAACTAGAAGAACTTATATAGCCATAAATGCTAAAAATCCATAGTTCAAGGAGACTAACAATAAAAAAACCCCCGCTGCTATATTATTGCATCCAAATGTAAATTCTACCTCTTCTCCCTCTCCAACTTTGTCTCAATTTAAAATCCTAGAACAAATTGTTGGTGTTAAAACTGATGTTTCATTACTAGACACAACCACCATTCTCAAGCAACAACAACATGTAAGAATATTTATGGAAAGGAAAATACCTACTTTTATCCATCTTCTAGACGTAAAGTCAGAAGAGGACTCATTAATTTCCTTAGGAGGCCCATTTTAGGAATTTTGAGGTCTAAAATGGGCCTCCTAAGGAAATTATAAAATAGTAGTGGAAATAATAAAATAAGATTAGATTACATCATCAAATTTTAAAGGGAAAAAAGAAAAAACTATTTTTTCAACTTGTATTTTCAACTTAGCTCCCTAAGGTTTTACTCAAATTTTGAGCAGGAGTACTCGTTAGATGAAAATTTTAATTCCTCATCCAAGGAGTCCCATGTTGCATACTTTCGATGGACCCTGCTACATGGAAAATGAGGAATACATGAAAAACATGATTGCAATTACGTTTTTTCCATGTATTTCTCATTTTTCACGTAGAAGGGTTCATCAAATGTATGCAAAATGGGTACTCCTTAGATGAGGAATATAATTTTGCATCCAATGAGTACTTTCGCTCAAAATTTGAGTAAAACATTAGGGAGATAAGTTGAAAATACGAGTTGAAAAAGTAGTTTTTATTATTTTATTATTTTTTAATCTTTTTACATTTTTACTCCAAAAATGGTGAATCATCTGCCATGGTTGAAATAAATATCTTGAATCTTATTGGTTATTATAAAGTTTATTTTGGTTGTACATTTTTCTTAGGAGGCCTATTTTAGACCTCGAAATTCCCCTAATGCTCCCAAAGACAAGGTCTTTGTTGTAAATAAACTAAAAAAAATTGTTAAAACCCCTCCTTTTTTCGTTTCCATATAAATTTGTGACAAAATCACTCACTGTTATCTAGTATATGGTAGATTAGGTCCTAACATTATGCCTAAAATCACATGGAGGAGTTAGGCTTGAAATGCACCAAAAAATACCCAAGAAAATGCTAGCACACAATTCTCAAGAAGCAATTATTGGTAAGATTAAAGATGCCACGTTATTCTTGTGTGCCCGTCCTAAAATCAGAACCACTTGTAGTATACAACAATTGGACATGCTAGTTAGTAATTATTCAATTATTTTGGGAAGAAAATGGCAAGTCAGAATGGGCGGATATATGTGTTTAGACAAAACTCATATGAACCTACCCAAATATGGAAAGAATATTATTTTTCTGAGGGGATGAAGGATCTCGCCTTATTCTAAGGGTATACCCAAACCCCACATGAACTATTTTAAGGAAGACGTAGGAATTTCCTCTCTCTTCACTTATGAGGAATCGCCTCCTCCTCTTCTTGTTAATCGAGATGATAACGTCTGGCGCATGCACTTTGATGGTGCATCTTCAAATGAAGAGAATGGTGCTAATATAGTATTATATTCTCCCCTTAGAAAGATACATCACTTTACCTTTAGACTTGAGTTTGGTTGTACAAATAATGTTACTGAGTTTGAAGCCTTACTTTTAGGTATTGAACAAGCCCTCAACTTAGGTTGTAAACACCTTATCACTTTCAGAGATTCTAAGGTTATTTTCAATGTAATTAATACGTTTAATCTCCTTTAAATAAGATGATTAAGCATTACACTCGGATTGCTTGCAAAAAAATTCTGACTTACCTTTTTTTTTCTTATTACTCATGTTTGTAGGGAATTGAATGCCTTAGTCGACTGCTTGGCTCTATATGCCACTAGTCCTAAAAGAAAAATTCATTTAGAAAGGTCTGGCTGCATTTTACAATCACTATACTAGCCTCACCTCCCAAACAATGTGGAGGATTGACAAGTATTTTCGGATGATGAGATAATTTGTTCCTTCATCCAAGATCAACCCTCCAATAAGAAGAATATCATTTCAATGTGAGATACTAGGTATCCTAAAGTTATTTAGCCTCTTGAAAGTTCATTTTGATTTAATGATGTATCAAATAATAAAGAGAAACAATAAAAAAGAAATAATGGAGAAACCATATCCGTGAATATTGGGACAACGAAAGATCTAAAGCTTCTACGCATTGTTTAGAAATCATAAAGAAAAGGTTTTTGGACCATTTCCATGAATTTAATGATGTCTTTTCCTGGTTGTATAAGGATTTAGATGGTTTTGATCCTGGCATAGTCCAACATGTTATTCTTGTTAGAATAATGTAGAAATGGAAGTGTCTAGAAATGTGATAGGTTTGTTGAGTTGTCTTCCTAGTTGTTAGGAAATGATGTCGATCTATGTGAGTTACGAGATGTTGTTATAGAAGTTTTTTTTTTTCCAATATGAATAAGTTGTAATTGATTCAGAGTGTGTATCTTCCATGTTGTTATGTCCATCGAGTATAGTGATCCCATAGTTATATAATGTGACACATTGTGATGTATTTATAGTGAGCAAGTGTGCAGGCTTATGCCTGATTAATAAAGGTGTTCCGATGTGTTAAACTCTTTGTTTTCTAATATGGTATCAGAGCGAGAGAGGAAGACCTAGTGAGGCTTCATATTTGAGAGCTAGAAAGCCAAGATCTGTGAGGGCTATGATATCTGTGAGAGTAAGAGGCCCAGATCTTTGAGGTATGTGAGATATTGATGTTACAGTGTTGCACCCAAGAATTTTTTTATGTTTTTTGGTTGAGAAAAATCGTTGAACAGTTGGTTGTCTGCTGCTATTGTGTACAATCAAGGGCCTTGCTTTCTCTTCAGTCATCGAGGGTTGGTTGTGCTGCTGAAAGATTACAGTACTTCCACCATTCATTTCTCTAACCACAGGTCTAGTAGGGACAGAGAATCACCAAATTGGTGAATTTGCATAGGCAATGTGGTTTGAAGGTCCCTTCATATTGTGGACAAAGGCAGTATAAAGATGCGCACTAATATGACTACAAACAGGAGATTTGTTGCATTATTTTCGCATTGAGATTTGTTGAAGAGTGACATACCTTCGGTGGAAGGGTTGTTCCAATTAGCGCAAGCCAAGGATTTCTTTTTATATATTTTGTGTGTGAAAGAATTAGATTAGTAAATTGGTTGTGTCATTGTTTTCAAACCAAAGGAGAAGCTGCAGTATGTAATCCTTTTCGTTGGAGGGCTTGCATTACAATTCACTTGAAAGTGAATATTTATCCAAGTTGTGGATTATAATTAATTGGAAAGTGAATATTTTATTCACCGTCATTTGTGCCACGGTGTTGCCTAAGTTGAAAGGTATGGTTTCATTTTTTAAATCGATCCAAGCCATAAGTTTGAGGTTAATTTCTCATGGAGGAGTAAATTGGAGTAATAAGGAGCCCGGTCAAAAATGTGAATTCTTATCACATATTTCCTTATTTGAATTTGTTTTATTTTTTGTTTTGAGAGAAAATTGAGGATGAGGCATGGAGGCATAAGAAGTTAAAAATTTGGTGAAAATTTTGTTTTTATCTATTGGTGAAAATTATTTTTATAGTTATTTTTGGTGAAGAGAGTTAAAAAAGTGTTGGGTGTTTTTTTTGTTTGGGTGAAAGAATTTATTTGAAATTTTTTTGGGAGTGTAAATTGTGTTGGGTGAAAAGGAGAAATAAGGAATATTTTTTGGCTTTGTTTTTTTGCAAGATAGAGTCTTGTTTTTTTTAGATCTTGTGCATTTGGTTTTGGATCTGGTGAATTTGTATGTAGATCTAGTGAATTTGGGTGTAGATCTCATGGATTTGGGTGCATTTAGTTGATTGTGGTCATTGTGGCAAAGAAATTGTAAAAGGAAAAAAGGATCATGCATATCATTTATGGGTTAGCAATAGTTCTGGAGAGAACTAAAGAAATTGAGGAAAAATAATCAAACAACAGAATCTACAGAAGAATATGGAATGTTTCTAGCTATGGAACCAATGACTAATGAAGACATGAATCAACTAGAATAATATCAAGAAATAGGTGCAATATTGAAGCGATTAATGTCAGCTTTGACATCTTTCTCAGGTAAAACTTTAAAACTTTGGGATATAAAAATGGAGGGACTGCTTGGTTCAGTAGATTTATGGGAATTTGTTCAAGAAACTTCTATAAATTCTCAAGATAATAGTAGAGGTGTAGTAGCATTGTTTCATATTATATCAACAGTGGATGAAAACACATTGTCTAGTATTTTGCATGAATATGGTGAAGTAAACAATGAAAAAATATTTTGGGATATTCTTGAAACAAATTATGTAGAAATTTTGAATAATTTAACACATATTCAACAGAGATTATCCTGGTCATGTACTATTGCGGAAAACATACACAATACATAAGCTCCTCTACGTTGATCATCAATATAGCATCATCAATAACAATAAAACATCAAGAGCATTCACACATTAACACAATATGTATCCCGAGGAAAGCATCTCGCTAAAAACACCAACTATCTGTATATTAATGATTGGGTCATGTAACATTACACAGCATAATACTTCTCACAAGTATCTCCACCTCTGTTACACACAATACAGCTCATATCTGATCTCCAAATCTCTTCCACTGCTTGCCTGCCTCCACTGCACAATCCTGCATGAGAATACTGATGAATGAATGATCCAAATTTGAATTTCCCTTGGATATACCATGCAATCCTCATTAGCATACTCAATCCCTTGATTGTGCAAGATCTAGTGCACAACTATAGTCACAACTGATAGCAATCTGATTCTCTAACACTTGTCCCTGCTGAACTGAACATGCACTGACATGCAACTGAGTTAACTGATGTATTCTATAGTTGCATTATGAGTT
>APFE030375028.1:16519-28080 GCA_000404065.3 Pinus taeda
ATATGGTGATAATGTTTCATACATCAGAACCCCAAATAATAATATGTGTGTCCAAAATAACATCAACGACTCGCAGGCCTCATATATCCATGGCACGCAGCCTCAAAAAATGTAAGTGTTGGACCTAGGAACTAATCAACATCGTGATCATGGTAGCATGATACAACTCGTGCAACATGAGTTAGCAATTGGCAGATCCAATCTGAGACTTCCACCATGTGTCTCTAGTACTGACGAGGAATATCTCCTACTTGAGCAGACTCCGGATACCATGAGTCAACCCCTCAAGGTTCCTCACGATCTCCTCCTCATTGTCACTCCCCTCTTGATAAGGAGCGACAACATTAATCGAATGGGGGACGTCCCTGGCTATTGGGGATATCCTAGCAGGCGACTCTAGTCCAATGTCTGCATTAACAAGAGAAATTTTATAAGCACATATATACCAAAAAAAAATTAAAAAATCTCAAAATTAAAATATTGATTTTTTACCTTCATCGTCAAAATCCTCTCCATCTGGTAAGGGCATGTCTAGATCTCTATGGAATTCGGTGCCACTATATGGTTAGTCCTCCACAATGATCTTCTACCATCGTAGGCATGAAAAGAATGGAGGTTTGTACGACATGAGCTAACCCCCAGTGATCCTGGGCATCAAATGACTCTAGCGATCCATCCACATATCATGTGGCATAGGAGAATCCACCTTAGTCAGCTGATACTCGAATAGTGGTACCCATTCCAAGAAAAACATCACAAGCATAGATCCAAAGAAAAATTGCTTCAGAGTCCCCACCTTAGCTTTGGTCAGCTGGTGTTTTACGGTGATCTTCATGGCCTCTGCCAAGTTCAAGATTGTAGGTGTTGTACAATCGATATCATACAGGAACTTCGACTCGTTGGTCTCATGTTCTGCCTGGGACCCTGCCACTCTGTTGATGGTCAACAGAAGCACTTCCAGTGTTAGATCCCGAACACTGTTAATCTCAATATTCCCACTCTTGGATTTCAGGGCCTTAAGGTAATGTTCAGCAAGCAATGAAGATATGCTTGCCCCAATGGGTCATGACCCATACAAGTTGACTGGTTCCCCTCTTCGGGATAGTCTCGTGATGAAATATATATCTGAAGTTTCCAACTCCATCTCATGGTCACCAATGACAAATATTTCCCGATTTATGTCCCAAAGTAATCAGGTACCAAAGCAACTCAGGTTGGGCCCACATCCCTGGCATGAGAAAGAATTTGAGGAGCCCACAAGCCTTCAAAGATTCTAGGCAGTTTGGATCATTCAATGCTTGGGTGTCCACATCCTCATGTTCCCATTCTTTCCAATCCACCATTTTCAACGATTCTTTCCTGCAAAAGCCATTAATTTGAGTCAACAATCATGCTTGGCCCATAAAATTCAAGTTTTCACATTCATTTTGTGAGGATATAGGGTTTAAAAAAATGTGCCTACAGAGCGATAGGATTTGTTACTCACCCTCGGTCAGTGTGATTCCTTGCTTGGAAGTTTCCCCAATCGAGGGTAATTTTTTTTACAAAAAGCCCCTTAAAAAAGCTAAAAATTGTCAAAAACAAGAATAAAAGACATGAAAATGGAGCTTAGGACTTTGGCTCTTACCTGTAATTCGGGGCTCGGTGAATGACCTCCTGGATCCCTCGTAATATACTCCAAAACAATTAGGGAAAAATTGAGCAAAAAATCTTCACAACAAGGTAAAATGATAAATGGTAAAAATATATCTACTTTTCTCCTTTTTATTCATATTTTCGTGAAAATATTGAGTTTTTGTAAATATGTTAACCTATTTTGCCTCAAAAACTGGATAAAACACTTTACCTTTTTGCACAGCCACAGGTGACAGATGTTTGACGATGATGATGACTCACATTTCATCTCTTTTCTCAACTCATTAAGCTCATATGAAAAGATTGTCGAGTATTTTTCCCTTTTGACTTGTAAAAGAGAATAAAATGGGGGGTCTGCTTTCAAGCTCTTTTCTGACCCTTTAAAAGCGAAAATATGGTTGAGCCCTAGTTATTTCGAACTCGTTAACAGATTTGAAACACCATGCATCCAGTATAAGTTTACCCCTTTTTTGGGCTGGGAGGAACTATTTACGAAAAAGATACTCCTTAACTAAAATGGTCAAGCGGTTCTCTCAAGTATCATTTTCTACGTTTTCAAACTCGAGAGACACAAATCTACAAAAAGGGACCATGTGGAGTTTTCTTTTACGTGTCTTTTTCAAACTTTCTAAACATGCAAAAGATACCAAGCTACACCATTGTCAGACTCGTTAAAATATTAAGCAACATTGGATTCGTCGTCATGACAAACATGAGCTTCTCCTTCCTAGGGCTTTTTAAACTTACTAGGCCAGATTCGTCCGAAGGATGAAATTACAGTGCAAGCATATGTTATCCCCTTCAAGCTTGTGATTAACAAATAATTAGGGTACCTCATAAAAATGGTGGGGGAAAATTTGGAAATCGGATCAGTTGTATCGGCAGCTCACTCTTGAACATGACACTTTCTACTTCATGTTGAGTTCAGATATCCTCCTTTTATCATTGACCTTCTTGGGTTGGGCCATTTATTTGTGCCTTCCATTTGATCTCTGACATGTCATCATGACCACTAATCCTATGGATCCAAAAGCTTCCAAACTTCCAGTCGTGTCACCGATATGTTCAATAGTTGTCCTTCTACAATTACACTTACCTCTGATTCTCTCTATCATCCAAAATCATTTTGCATCCTTTTGTCTTGAATCGATGATGTGGGAAACATTATGGCCCTCCTTCAACATGGTTGCTTCCCATCGACTTCATCTCATTATCTGGGAAGTTGCCCAAGATATTCCCTTCCAGTACCTTATAGGTTGCATGCCCTAATGGAAATTTCTTCGCACTCGATGATAAGTCCACATCATTCACTTCCGATTGAGTGATTTCATGGGTGTTTGACTTCAGTTCCTCAATTCACATTCAATGGATTGTACTGATAGTAGCTTGAGGACCATTGTCATTATTGGTGGTTTCTCTCGTGCTTGTTAACAATTTACATCATTGACTAGTAATCAAGCGACTTTCTAGCATGTTCAATGTCAACACATCTATTTCCATGTTAGAATTTGTACTTTGATTGGGTCGTGTTGGAGTGCAAGACCCTGGGCCCAGATTACAAAACTCTAGGTTGTGAAGTGAAGTGACATGATTATGTTGATATACATGTCTCTTTTAGATGGATGGCTGCGACCATACCATGAGTTATCATATGTGATCCTTCGCATTTTTGGATGGCTATGACCATACCTTGGTTTCATTATGATCCTCTTTGACGGATGGCTGCGCCCATACCTGGATCCGTTTACATAATATTTCTCTAGATGGTTGTGTCCATGCCATGATTCATGTATCATTTGACAAATTTCTCATTTATGTCTATGTATTTGTACTTGCTTGCAGGTTTTCCGATGACATACTATGGTTTTGTGCACTGATTCATAAAGTGTTTCATCCCTCACCCTAGTTCAACCTTCATGCTTCAGGGGGCATATGTTACACATAATTTTGTCACTGTCCATTTACTCCCCCCCGTTCCCTAATCCTGGAGGAACTCTACAATGAACCCTACATGCTTTCCCTTCATGAAGAAACTCCCAATGTGTCCCTCTTCATAAGCAGATCAATTCCCTTTTGCACCATTTCCCCTAAAACTTCTATTTTGCCTAGTTTACAAGACCAATGCTAATGACACTTGTCCCCCTCTATTATAGACATATTTGGGCACATCAACCCCAAACTTATATGTCGGTGTATTAGGGATCATCAACCCCTAAAACAGTTTTTTCATACCCTAAAGGAACATAGTCATCTGAATACATCATTCCCCAAAAGTTCCATCTGAGAAAACATCCAGAAATTGCCTAAATTGAACCATATTGACTGCTTCACTAGAAAAGTGTGATGCATACTGAGTGGTACACTGCTAGGATGCGATGCATAATATTCAGGCCTTCTATAGGGTGCGATGGGTGAGGATGGACAAATGTCCGGGACATTTTTCAGTTGATTTCTCATGGAATCTTCTACAAACTTCCCCTATGCCACTTGCCTCTCTGAATTTGCCTAAGGATGAGTAAGGGATCTAAGAAAATCTCCAATCCCTTCTCTTATGGAACCCATTGTAACAAGTGGAATGACATTAATAAAACCCCATGGATAACTCACACCCTTGAAAACATTTATAAATGGATTCCTCATCCAAGAGATCGAGAGGCTGGAATATTGTGAATTGCAACGAAGTGTTGATAGTTTGTAATTGAGGATAGAGCATTGTATTGTTGGAGTGATATTGCTATTTCATGAGGTGAAGAAGGATTGAAGTTAGGAGGATGATGCTGGATCAGACAACTAGGTTGTAATTCTCCTTTCTATTAATAAAGCTCTTTAAGTTTTCTTCCATATGATTGTGCAATTGTAAATGTTATCATTTGTGAATTCTATCATTTGTTCATTATATATCTGATTTTCTAATGTTTATGTTGTAATAGATCACGATGCTTTGACGGTTCTTTGTTGCTATACTTGTGCAGGTACTCTCCAAGCATGTTAAGTACAGGGAGGAGTTGCAGGATCTTTCAAAGGGGAGAGAGACAAAGCAAGGGATCAAGCAGAAGTTCCAGGTTGGTTCTATTACCTTTCTCTTATCTGTTACATATAGAAGAAATTGTTGAATTGCTTTAAAATGTTGTTTCTAGGGTAGCTTCCAAACCTAGAGGACTAGCATTCTTTAGGAATACTAGTTTTCCCATAAACAAATTGGTGATTCTGCTGGGGAAGAACAGACGTTTGTTTGTTGTTATTGTTTATTTTATAAACTATAGACAGAGTCTAAAGTCAGCCAGGTAGCCTTCAAACTGCTCTTGCTCTGCAATTGCATAGTAGATGAATGTTGCTTCAGTCAACCTCTGGTTTAGTTTATGAATTAAACATTTGACTTGAAAGCACATCTGAATGCCCTTTTGGTAGCTCAGTAACCTCTCAAGACACTCCATCATACTTTGCTCATCATTGTTCATCAAAACCCACCTTAACTCATTGAAAACAGCTCCACATTTGAGCCAAAACCCATTTCAGTTGCACTCCTTGGACCATCGCATTGTCTTCCACTATGACTTAGTACGCATCGCACCTCCCGAGTGTAGTAAGTGTGCTGCATCTCAGTTTCTGTGAAGCCTAGGTGCGATGATTGGCTGATCTCATTTTCCATCTAGAAATTGAGGGTTTTTGACCTTGTTTTCAATTTTGTTTAGTTGTTTTGCTACATATGAACAGTGCCTCTTTACTAAAATTTACTTGCATCACTTAGATCATCCTCAATTACATTAGGATTAGTGAATTTTTTTTGTGTATTTGTTCACCATTTACAATCCCTTGTCGAAAATTTGTTTAAATCGATTTGTCGCTTTGGTACAAAAAGTGTCGTAATTGTCGTTTTGTGTCGAAAAGAGAAGTGTCATAAATTATTCCTTCCCTTGATAATAGATTAAACTTTTCTTCACGTATTTGGTTTGATTTGTTCATATTTGAAGTTTCAAAATAATTTTTATGCAAAATTGAAAGTGTCGTTTCGAGTCTTCCTTTCTCTTTAGAAGAAACATTGTCGAAAATGTCATTTTGAGTGAAATATTTCAGATCTTTACCGCATTTAGTTTTCCTTTTAGGAATTTTTTTCACATTAAGGAAAGTGAAAACAAATACATGCATTTTCATTTAGAATTTTTTGAGTTGTGTGAAAAAATATGATTTAGAGGAATGCACTAGTGTCTGCTCTTTTCTCTTTGCTTAAAAGCACTATTATCTTCTTTCCCTAGTAGCTAGGATTTTCATTGCTCAAATAAACAAAGATTGTTTATCATTATAGATTGCATCTTAGGAATTTCAGATCACCATCATGTGGTGAACCATTGAAAGGAAAAATCTAAACAAGATCAACTTTAAAATGAATTTTAATGAACCTAACAATGCTTTGGAACTTAACGCAACATATCTAGAGGTCTAGGCTAGTGACGTGTTCCAACATCATTAAAACTAGTGGTTATCATTTTCATTGAAGGTTGGGTGATTCCTCCTCCTTGATATGACAAGTGATAGCATGGACTTGTGCTCCCCATACCGTCGCATATATATTGGGAGACCAAAATAGGCTTAAATCCTTTATCCATAGGAAACTGAGTCTGCCACCTTATTGATTGCAATGCATTGAACACAACATTCGAGAAGATTGACTGCCATACATAAGTCCTTGGTAATTTCTTTTTAATTTATCACCAAGGTGTATATTGCAGTTTTAAGATTGGTTTGGTAATCCCTCTGTCTAGATTTTCCAGAGTAGTCACTTTCATTCCTTTTCGACTCTTTAAAAGAAAAGGTCCATTTGAGCACTTGTCCTTTCAGGCTCATTAAAAATCGAAGGAGACTAGAGTCATATTTAGCTTTTTCTAGACTCTTAAAAACCGAAAAAGAAAAGTTGTGTCTAAAGTGTCATTAAAATTAATTGACTACAAATAACATCCCTATCCCTTAGTTGATGTTAGGTTGAGACATATGGCGACAAATTCGAAGTCCACTGATCAAGGGATCCCTTTTGGTGGGAATCCTAGTCCTTTTCCTTCTTTCAGAAACATTGGTGCTCATTATATGGCTACATTATCCCTTCAAGGATTTACCATTGGTCTACCAGTATGGCTATTTTCAAACTCTATCATTCGAAATGTCGTAATTTCTCCACAATCGAGTACACCTTCAACTAGACAAAATCAACCTTCAGTTGATCCTGAAGTTAACCCTTTGCCTGCTTCCTCGTTTTTTTGTTCCTCCCCTTCTTCCTTTTCTCTTGGTGAAAGTATTGATACTAGTAACTAGGTGGCTAAGAAGAAGAACAAAGGGCAGGAGAAGAAGAAGAAGCCAATTCAGCAAGGGGGCAACCAAGAAACCGTTGCTCTGAATGCAACATCTAATGAAAATCCATCCATTAAGCTTCACAAACCCAAATATCCATGCATAATTTTGCAGGAGACCATTTTCATCGAAATTGTCCTTACTTTCCTTGGATCTTGAAAGAATGGTCTTCCCGTTCACACCATCCCATGTCATCAACCTCTAGAGATCATGTTGGTAACGCACCATCAACTAGTGATAGTAAAGTTCATGGACAGAAGGGAAAGGTCAGGATTCCATGCAGGTTATGTGAAGGTAATCATTCCCTTCACCTTTGTCCCTTTTTGGATGAAGCCAAAAGAGTGCTGGTAACTTTCCTACTTCACCGCAATGACTTCCATCTGGTTACAGGAAACTCTCCCTAAATCCTTCACTAGTTGAAGAACCGACTGGCCAAAATTAACCGTCAGCCGAAACCACTCTCTCTGAAAGTGAATCCTATGAGTCTATACCCGACCAAAATCAACAGGTCGAGGTGAGTTGACCCGATTTCACCTTCAGCTAATTGTACCTTTTCCCAAAGAGAGTGAAAACAATATCATTTAAGTTCTTTTTGTTACTTTTGATTCTAATGACCTTGGGGGCAATCTTCCTGATCCATCAAGACAAGAGGAAAACCCCACAGTTCTCATAACTCAATGGGTTAATTCTCCCATTTTTTTGGTACCCACGCCAAGTAGTCTAGTCACTTCCTTTGATTGGAATCAACTGGCAGGATCCTGCCTTCCTTCTTATGTGCCTTTCCATATCATAGTACAAGTTTGTAAAATTATTGTTTCTGGCACTATAATAGATGAAGGTGCACTAGTGAGTATCCTTTCCTCAACTGCTTCGAAAGCACTTGGTTCACCATCGCTTGTCCCTATTACACATAATCTATTAGGCTTTAACAGAGGAACCAGTCAACTGTTAGGGATCCTTCCTAAGTTACCTATCACTTTGGGAGGAAATACCATCCATATGAACATCATGGTAGTCCCAGGACCTTTAGACTACAATTTAATTCTTAGGCGTGACTATGCTTATAACATGCAAGCTATTGTTTCAAGACTCTTCCAAGTGATGTGTTTCCTTCATGAGGGCAAGATTGTCACCGTTGAGCAGATTTCATTTCCCAGTCCAAATATAGCTCCAAGTCAATCATCATCCCTAAATGGTCCATTTATATCAATGGTATCATCCCCGCCATGGGTTAATTATGTGGCAATCTATTCCATACCTACATCAACTAGTGATCAATTCAGTGATGTTGTACACCATGCACTGGGGGCATTAGAACCAGATTTCTCCTTCATGACATCTTACAAGTTGTGATTGAGGGTTCAAGGATAGTTCATTGTCTTCTATCAACCTCGTTAAAAAATGAAACCAAGGGTCTCCGAGGATAGTTCGTTGTCTTGTGTCAACCTCGTTAAAAAATGAAACCAAGGGTCTTCGAGGATAGTTTGTTGTCTTGTGTCAACCTTGTTAAAAAATGAAACCAAGGGTTCAAGGATAGTTTGTTGTCTTGTATCAACCTCATTAAAAAATGAAACCAAGGGTCTCTGAGGATAGTTCATTGTCTTTTTTCAACCTCGTTAAAAAATGAAACAAGGAATCTGAGCAGATTTCCTTGTCTTGTGTCAAGCTCATTAAAAAATGAAACAAGGACCCCTGGAGAAAAGTTCCAAGTCGAGTCTCTGATTAGATCTCGTAAAATCCCAATCGAGTCTTTCACTTGATCTCATAAAAGAACCTTAATTCCACCCACCTGATAGCCATGAGTAGTCTACTTAGGTGAATATAATGAAGCTTGGGGGGCATGCACCTAGTAGTAAAGATAATTTTCCCTATAGGTTATGTGATTGGTCTATCACACCATTCACCTTTGTCTATCTAAATGAAGCCAAAGAGGTGTTGGATAACCATTCTACTTCACCGCAGCGATTTCCATCTACTTATAGAAGACTCTCCTTTCCATCTTGCTTCACCACAGCGACATCCATCTGGTTACCGGAGACTCTCCTTTTCACCATGCTGGGGGCATGTAAACCAATTCAAATAATAGTAAAGATAATTTTCCCTATAGGTTATGTGATTGGTCTATCACACCATTCACTTTTATCTATCTGAACGAAGCCAAAGAGGTGTTGGATAACCGTCTTGCTTCACCGCAGTGATTTCCATCTGGATACAGAAGACTCTCCTTTCTGTCCTACTTCACCGCAACAACCTCCATGTTACTGGAGACTCTCCTTTTCACCATGTTGGGGGCATGTAAACCAATTCAACTAGTAGTAAAGATAATTTTTCTTGTAGGTTATGTGATTGGTCTATCACACCATTCACCTCTGTCTATGTGAATGAAGCCAAAGAGGTGTTGGATAACCATCTTGCTTCATCGTAGTTATTTCCATCTGGTTACAGAAGACTCTCCTTTCCGTCTTGCTTCACCGCAGTGACCTCCATCTGGTTAGCGGAGACTCTCCTTTTGACCATGTTGAGGGCATGTAAACCAATTGAAGCATATTTTTTCATTTTAAGCTTGCGTAAAAAAGAAACTGAAGCCAAACATAGTTTGTTCATTTCAAGCTTGTGTAAACATGAAACCAAATCCAAGCATAGTTCCCCATGGTTCAAGCTTGTCTAAAAATGAACCCATTTTCAATTTTTAACCCTTGTGATTGCCATTCTGTCAGCCTTTTGAGCCTTGGTTGTTTTCATCTCATCATCACCATCTCTTTGGCCGATCATACACTTTCACTTGGTTGTTTTACCCTTTTTGAGGAACAATTGCAATGAGTGGTCTTATTAGCCGGCCTCTTCACATCAATCAATATGTTTTGAGAAGTTCCAACATCACTGAAACTAGTTGCTACCCTAGAAACTACTCGTTCCTCAAAGTAGAGTCCTCTTTAAACCCTTTTCAGACTTGTTAAACATGAAAATATTATTGAGCGCTTGTCTTTTCTGGCTCCTTAAAGTACTGGAAATGTCATCCCTCCTGTATTATTTTATCCTTTTTCGGACCTGATGGATTACTTTACAAAAGAGAACTTTTGGAGTTTTCTTTTTGTTCCTTTTCAAACTCTCTAAACATGAAAAGGACCAAGTTATCCTAGTATTTAAACTCATTAAAATAATAGCGACAAACTTGTCCATCTAGATGAGACCGAGTTTCACTGTCGCTAGACTCGTTAAAAAATCAAATAACGACGGGTTTGCCCGAAGGGAAAATTATAGAATAAGCATATGTTATCCTCCTCAAGATTTACAAAAATAAAGAGGTACTGGTTAGCAATGACTGGGGAAAAAGGGAAAAAACTTGAAGAATTTATGGTAGCAAGTCGCTCTTGAACATGACACTTTCACTTCATCTCCATTATTGAGTTGGGTTGGGTTATTTCATTCATCCAGTCATCACACCATTGGAATTTCATACCATCCATATTTTTGGGTTAACGCTACCAATTCATCTCAGTGTCGCTGACATACTCAAGAGAAGTCATTTAGTTGAGAAACCACCATCTAGTTAACATCTCATACACTGCAATACCTCCAACCTTGATTTTTTCTTGACCGCCATTGCTGAACCTTGTGTCATCAGTTCATTTTTCACCTCTAGAAATCATTTGCTTCGTTTTGTGTCGTAGATGTGGGATACACCAAGGCCCTCCTATGATGAGTCGCTTCTTATCGACATTAGCTCATTATCCAAGAAGTTGACTTAGAAAAAACCCTTTCAGTGCTTTGAAGCTTGCATACATCAATGGCAAGTTTCTCATTTCCGGTGATAGGTTGACATCAATGGCCTTCAACCGAATGATTTTGCGCGGTGTTCAACATCAGATCATGTATTCACAACACGTGAATTGTATTGTAGTACCTTGAGGATCATTATCAGATTAGTGATTCCTCTCGTGTCTCTTAATAGCTCACATCATTGGCTAGTAATCAAGAGATGTCTTTCCATGTTCGACTTCAGAACATCTCTTCACATGGTTTGACTTGTACATCGAGTGAAGATTGAATGAGTTTGAAGACCCCAGATCTAGTTTCATCCATCCAAGCTATGATATATTCAGGAATATAAAAACATCAAATGTACAAAGGCTCTACAATAGATGGCCATCCTAACCATGGATTGTGACTCTATATCTAAAGAATCACGAGTCTGTATCTGTTGACGACTATTTGATCTATGTACATGAAATGAAATTTATAAAGTTGAGGATGCGAATGCCTCTCTCAGCTAGATCATGAAAAATTATATTATGATGATGTATTGTATTGTAACTTATGCAGGTCACCTTCCAGTTCGAACTTCGGATCCTCATGATAAATCATTTCACCTGACATGAATATTTACGACCTCATGCTTTAGGGGGCAACTGTTATAGACATATTTGGGCACATCAACCCCAAACTTATATGTCGATGTATTAGGGATCATCAACCCCTAAAAGATTTGTTTCATACCCTAAAGGAATATAGTCATCTGAATACATCATTCCCCAAAAGTTCCATCCGAGAAACCATCCAGAAATTGCCTAAATTGAACCATACTG
>APFE030375037.1:0-11785 GCA_000404065.3 Pinus taeda
GCTTGCCTTGAGAAACATCTTTTTCCCTACAAAACACAAAACACAAAACCCAACACGGACATGCAAAGAAAAACGAACTTTATGGCTCGAAGTTAGCTTTACCCAAAAACTAAATATTAAAAAAAATTTGAACCTTGTGGCTCAAGGTTAGCTTTAGTCGAAAAACTAAATATTTTTCTCAATGTTTCTGATTTTCCGAGATCACACTAAGGTGCAGGGAAAAGAGCAGCATACGCATGAGAAAAAAAATCCTTCCTTTCTGTTTCTGATTTGCCCAGATCACACAGAGTCGCAGGGAAAAGAGCATACACAGAAATGAAAGGTATAGATCCGGTTAAAAAAAACTAAATAAACCGAAACCGAAATAAGCATAGAGAAAATAACAGTAAACTGCAAATAAAGACTGTATACCTCTAGATCTTAAAAATGACGCAGATAGGGCTACCGGAAACCTTTTCGCGTGAAACGAAAGGGGTTCCTCACTGGAACAGATGCTCCAAACACAACAGAGCAGTCCCCTCGGCCCGAAAGCAGTCAGAAACAGTAGATCTAGGAAACGACAGCCGCATGCAGTTCTACCGGCTTCAGATTTGGATCACCAACGGACGCGGCCCTCAAATAGCTCTGATACCATGTAGGAATTTACAGGGTAAGTTCCTCAGACAGAACACCAAAAGGACACCGCTCACAAACAGATCACAGATCAATACACCAGTATTTTGACGTGGTTAAAACCCTCAGAGAGGGAAACAGTCCACGGCCTGCACCAATGTGGCTACTACAGGCAATTTATTAATAAAAGAATGAAAATTTACATAAGCTTCTCTCATGCACGGTTTAACCTACAAATGACCCTCCATGCGCTTTAAATAGAATTCATGGACCAATCGGTGTCAAGCCACAGATCAAGTGTCGGTAATACCGAGGAGAGAATGAACCGTCGGATCACTACATATCGTGACCGTCGGATTGTAAGTTACAAAATGTACAACGGTAAAGAAACACACTTTACCTAACTCTATACTAGACCAAGTTGAACTTAACTATTCCTATGTGTCGGAATATCCTAACATTAATGAATCTTGGAATTACATACGTCCTTTGGACTTATCCATGTGGCTCTTTTGTCTATATATGACTCTTGTACTTCCACATCTTTGCATTTACAATTATTACATCATTATTTTCACATCATTATACGATGATAACATGACAAGTCACTAATTGGTGTCTTGGACCTATAATGAGTGATTACATGGACTTTCTTGAGAGGTGACAATGTTGCCACTTGTGTCTTCAATCTTGAATACAACTTTCATGTTGTTGTTTCCTTTACTCTCCAAAGGGTCTCAGACCATATGGAGTCTTTATGGATTGCTTCGATCATTAGGATTCCAATGATCATTTTGTTGCTTCACGTGTTCTCTTAAATGCTACTTAAGTTGCTCCCTTTGGAAGATCCCTTCATGCATCTTGGCCATGCTCTTCTAGAACACTTGCAACTAATATTACTCATGGAAAGAAATCATCAGCCTAAAAATCTCTTATCCTAACATGTTTCATGAAAACTTTTTTATTATGATTCATTTGTGTGCTCAAAAAGGAAAGAGGGAACTTCTAGGCGCAAGGCATATTGTTAAGGGAGAAGGGTTGAGTGTTGAGGCTTAAGGATGCCTTGTGCACTCTACTGAGATTGATTGAGGGTGCAGGGCATAGTGTGAAGGATGAAGGAGACCTATTGTTGCTTATTGATGCACCATGCACTCAACCGGGAAAGCCTAAGTCACAAGGGGGCACAGGTTGCAGTGTGAAGGCTTAAGAGGACTTGATGTTCACTGTTGATGTGCCATGTGCTTAGCTAAGGGTGTCAGGCACATTATTAAGGGTCAAGGAAGGTCATCTGAGCATTGTTGATGCATTGTGTGCTTAACTGGGAGAGGGGCTTGCTAGAAGGCACAACTCAGAAAGATAAGGAGAACGTGTTGCTTGGGAGTGAATTATGCACTTAAGAGGGTGTAGGATGCATTTTGAACAAGGAAAGATGTTTGAATAAGCCTTAGGAGTGTGCTATATGGTCTCTCAACCTCAACATGCCAACTTTTGCAACCAAAATTTGTCTAAGTTTGGAAAATAAGAGAAGGGGAAAACACATTGACTTACAAGAAAAATAAAGTGAAAAAACATAATAATTCATCAGTAAAACTTAGATAGGATCAAATACTGAGAAATAAACATCAAAACACCAGTTTAAAAGAACTCTCCAAGTACAACAGATAAGCTATGTGCTACTACGAACAAAAGTGTCGTTTTATAACTAATAAGTGTATCATGATCATGGAGTGCTCCAAAGATGTCATAAACAATGCGACGACCCTTAGGAAAGAACAAGAACACTTAAAACATGTAAAATGACATGAAACAACACTTGGAGACCAAAGTGACACTTGATATGATAGTTGGGTAGGCTCCAAAATTCAAATGTAGCAAAAGTTTGGAGGGTGTTGTAGTAGCGACAACACTTGGATACACACTGGGTGAACTTCAGCTTCTTTACCTAGGAATATATTTCAATTAGAGGACTAGCCATTTAGGAAGTATTGATCCACCAATTAGATTGCCTCAGTTTTCCATTTGCAATCCAAATATTATATCTATATAGTATATAGTATAATATATATATATATATTATAAATATAAAGATATATATATATAGATATATAATATATATATATAAATATATATATATAGCATCCCACATTCCTTTCCTTAGTTCAACACACAAGAGACTATACCATATCACAATTGTTTCAATCTAGGAAAGGGTAATATGTAATGGTGAGTTTTAAGATATTCAGAGTATGAGTTTCATCTTTGGTGTTGCTTCGCTGCCAGCAAGCCTAGACAGTACCCCGACGGAGTCACTATAGGAGCACAAATGTTTCTATGCTGCTAGTGAGCCTGTTCAATACGCTAGCGAAGTCACTTGCTTCACCTCTTTGTGCATGAAGCCTTTCTCTTCTTTCACCCTTTATTTGTTTATTTAGTGGAGTTGTGCTTTGGCACTTATTATTCCAATGGGGTGGGAAAGGGATCTAAACTTATTGAGAGCAGAAGATGTTGCCCCTTCAGAGAAATATTTATATAACCTATGATATAGGTTTTCTCACTATAGATTTTCCTCTTATCCTTTCTCTAATCGATTGGATAAGCATGTAGAACACTAAACATATTAAACACAAAGTGGATGAGTTGGGACACTAACATGGATGTGGGTCTTATAGATTTTACTCAAGGTTCTCCTCTTGCATGTATCATATTTTCCATCTAGACTTAACTCAACCTAAGGCATCTTCCGACACAAATAAGAAGAACTAACAGATAGCCAAGTGATGTGGTTGTGACATTCCCTCATCCATTTCACCACATAGCCCTTCAAATCCATGCACTCTTTCACACAAGGTCTTATTTATGTATAATGACCATAAGGAAAATAAGGCAGGTCATGACTTAACACGACAAACATAAAAATGTCTTCATATTTGCATTGAAAACTCTTGTGTAGTAGCCAAAATTGATCATTATCATCATAGGAAATTTAGAGAAGCTCTTAACTGCGATGATGGTTGGAAAATAAGTGATAATTGGATTCTCACTCTAACCTCTAACTCCACCTTCTCCTAGCTACTCCCTGCTCTCTTATCGCCATATGTGACCTTTCAATGTCTTCCTTATAGGGTTTATATTTACCAACCCTAAAAATTTGTATTAAAATATTTTAATAAGTAATAATAATTAATAATTAATAATTAATAATAATAAATGAAAATGTAAACAAAAATAACAATTTTATAATTATTTTCAAATTAATGTAAATTTTTTTTCCAAGGAAAAAACGGTAACCTTTTATTAAAGAATTAATGAAAAGTTACACTAGCAGATGCAATGAAGCATTCAGTAAGTTGCCACTTGGGCTCGAGTGCTTTCGCACCCCACGCAGCGTTAGAGGACTAACATGCACAAAGAGAAAAGAATAGAGAAAGAAAAAGGGGTAAAAACCTGAATTCCGGCAGTGAGTAAAACTCACGCTTCAAGTTTTTCTCCCCTTTTTCTTTTCGACCTTGCGCCACTCTCCTTGAGTGGGCTCGATCGAAGCATTGACTAATTGTGTTGATTCATTCGTATGCCCTGTTTCTTTATCTGAGTCTGAAGAATCGGAGAGATGATGCCGTTTGTTGCCTCCCATGCTTTGATCCGCGCTTGTCCTCTCTGCCTGGTTTTGCTGGGTCGCTGCCTGATGTGTGTGGGACTGAGAAGCCTTATTGTCCGCTATATTTACCTTCTGGTTCTCTGTTTCAACTTCCTCTATGGTGGTATCATCCTCCTCTGCTTCTGTTTCTTCGGCTTCTGTTACCGAAGGGGCTTTCTTTTCCGCGGTTCTCTTCTTCATGACATCATCTATGTTCTGCCATCCTTTGGGCTTCCTTTGTTGTGGCTTGCTCTTGTTGAGGCTTTTACATGCATTGAACAGATGTCCTGTTTGTTGACATTCCCTGCATCTGAATGCTGTATTCTCATAGTCCAAAGGTTGTTTCCACTGAGTATTGTTGAAGTTCAGAAAGATGCTTTCAGGTAATCCTTGGCTAAGATCTACCTCAACACATATCCTAGCAAAAGTAAAGATTCCTTTTAAGTGTCTCTCTGAATCAATCTTTAACATTCTTCCAAGGGTATTCCCTATAGCTGATAAGGTCTTGAAGTGCCAAAAATGTATCGGAAGATTATGCAACCTTACCCATACTGGCATCCTTGATACCACCATAGTATTGGCATCAAACTCCGGGAACCATGGGGTAACAAACAAGCCCGCACTGCCCCAGAACCATGGTCCTTCATTGAGGATTTTTTCCTTTTCTCCTTCTACGAGGAAGATTACTATGAAAAAACCCTTCGAGCATAGGTGGATCTGGCAGTTTTTTGTCCAGACCGTATGAATCCATTGGTACAAAGCATCCGTTCTAGGCCAGAAACCGTTAAATCTACAAATAACAGCTTTTTTTTGTAGATCTGAGAAAATGCATTTTACCTCAGGAGTATCCAGCAGGATGGAGGGACTCTCTGGCACTTGATCCACTATATACTGCCCTGGAGGCATATTAACAGCTGTAGGTTCTTTCCCCTTTGAAGGTTCTTTCCCTTTGGCTGCATCGCGATAGGTGCCTGTAGATTTTGAGGTAGATCCCTTAGATCCACCTCGCAGTCGGTGATTGAGGATAATTGTTGAGTCCTTTGCAATCCTGTAATGCTGGAGTGTGTGTTGATCCTGCAAGCATATCCCAAAAAATATTAGGATTTGAAATGCATCTGGAATTCCCAATTTGTCCTGGATCTCTTTTTTTAGCTCCAAAACACTCATCCGTTCCTAGATCTGCACACAAACGTGTCTGCCTTCTGTTGATCTGATGAATATTTGTTTCAAATCTGTTGTGTTTGCCTTGATCAGATCCCGTTTTTCGGATTTGTATTCTGGATCTGGCGAAGTTTCTTTTTGCTTCTGCCTAGATCTGGCCAGATCTGGTAGATCCACCCCGAATCTACAATGCTTGGCCCTGATCTGCTCTACAGAGGGCAGATATGTCTCAAAACGCTAGGGAACCAGGTCCATATTCCCCGCCCATACTTGATCTTCGACCATGCCTTTTAAAAACGACCCTAGATCGGCAGATCGGATCCACGGCGTACCAAAACGGGTCATGAGGACTGTCATACGCCACTTTCTTCCATAATCACTGACTAATCTGCCAGGCCTGTGCAAAGCGATCGCAAAGAAGGGCACATCCGGACGAGACTGGGTAAGGACCGATTGTTTTGGATAAATCTCTGGACGATCTGGTGTCGCCCTGTGGTAATCAACCTGCGCCCAGAAAAAGGGGAAGCACACCCTCTGTTTGTTGTGGTTTGAGCCATAACAGTCCTTTCCTCCAGCGGATCCGGCCCAGGACCAGAGCGGGGCAGCACGCTCTGAGGACTCAGCAGTCTGGCTTCTAGCCGATCCAAAGCAATGAAAATCTTTTTGGGACCGAGGTAATGCAGATTGGCCTTCTTGAAACCCTAAGCCTGAGAACCTCCATCGCTTATCTTTCGGTTACTCTCTGGTTTTTTAAAAAAAAATCCAAATTAATTTAATTTTAACTAAAACTTTGGTCCAATTTAATTTTAATCATTAGATTCAATTTAAAAAAAAATTAATTAATTATAATTCATAATTCATAATTCATAATAATTTTTACAAGCATTTATACTTCGGAAAATCATTAATATTAGTTAGTAAATATTATTAATTAAAATATTTATTTATAAAATTTAAAATTAAATTCTAACAAAATAAGAATTTTATTTAAATTTCAAAAACAATAAAGTCATCATTTTGATTGGCAACAGTCTGTAGATTGTATTGGCGTCAACGTTCCAACGGATTTGAGCAGATGGTCAAGATCAGTGAAGGAAGACCAAGGACGCAGTGGCGTGGAGATTGATTTTGGACCGATAAATCTCGATGGAATCAGATCTATGGTGTTAGGGCGAGGGAGTTACCTGACAGTTAACGAGAAGGAGTGGGTTGTTGAAACCCACAAGTGGATTTCGAGTGGAGGAAAGGCTGTAAGCAGTAATTCCCCGTTAGCTCCGATTCCATACACATAGTGACACGTAACATCATGATGAGAGAAGGAAACCACTTTTCAAGCGGATTTGGAGTGCGCAAGTTAACCGGCCGAAATAGGTGTGAGTTGTTAGATTTGATGGAGCGAGATCGACAGTTGACAGAAGAGGAGCTTGTTTCGAAGTCCGGAAGGGTTGTGACCATTGGATCGTGATTAGATCAACGATGTAGAAGTGCCAACGATTCTTTTGAAGGGTTGATTTCAAACATTTATAAAATTTGGTTTGAGTTACCGTCGGGTCGGGAACAGTAGAACCGGGTTGGGAAACCCACGAGTGGATTTTGGGCGGAGAAAAATTCGTAAGTGGTATTTCCCATTTGGCTCCGATTCCACTCACTTAGTGACACATTTTAGCGAGGCAAGAGAAGGAAACTGCTTTTTGGGCGGATTTGAAGTGTGCAAGTTAACTGGACGAAATACGTGTCAGCTGTTAGATCTGGTGGAGCGAGATTGACGGTTGATCGACGAGGAGCATATTTCGAAGTCCGGAAGTGCTATGACCGTTGGATCTTGGATAGATCAACGGTGAAGAAGTGTCATCATTTCCTTTGAGGGGCGGATTTCAAATTTTTTAATCTGTGGTTTGTGTTACCATCAAATCCAGATTAGTGGAAGATTAGCAAAACTCTACGACTTTTCGAGGGGTTTGTTTGTTTAGTGGAAGCTCTAAAAGTTGTAAGTAGATGACAGAGAGTCCTTGGGAGTTTAGCACTCCTTCCTGTTTACATGTTTTTGGAAATCCGTGAGGATTGGTTTGATCTTGGCTTTTTTATCCTGTTGATGGCATCACCACAACAGGCTGGTTCTTGTTTGGGTCTTTGCACTTGAAAAAATGTGTAAAATATGTAATGTACTTGTATGGTTAATAGAAATCTCCATTCTTACTTGACCAAAAAAAAAACATTAAAGCCAAAAAAGAATTTTTAATTTCAAACAATTTTAATCTTTTTAATAATTAATAATAGAAAGGAATAATAAGTTTAGTTCATTATCATCAAATAAATATTAGTTATTAATTATCATTTCATTTTAATCATTAAATTTAGACAACCTATAAAATACTATGATTAAACATTAGTTACTACAATCAATTATTAAACATCATGAGTTATCAATAAGCAAAAAATTATTTATCAACAATTAAGCTTGCATAAAATTATTTATTTTTTTATTAATTTTTTAAAAGAAAACTAGAAAATTAAAACTAATAATAAACTAAAAATCATTATCAAATTAAACTAAATCTAAATTAAATTATTAATCACGCTCCTTCCTTCAGAACTTATTGGCTACCATTCATCCCCATCATAGCCCTCACCTTTATTTATTGGCACTATTGATTTTGTGACTTATTCACTAATGGATCTATCTTGATGATGAACCACAAAGGATGGTTCGAAACGTCGATTCCAAAAATATGAATGTGATGACTCCAGAAGATAAAACCATACAAAACACAAATCAGAGAAACTTCAAATCAATAATAAACATAAAACAGGCGACATGCAGCAACATAGAAAGAACATTGTATAAGGAATGCAACTTAGAGTTCTATTGAAAATAGTGTCAAATCTCAGTCATTAATGGGAGGTGGGTCAATCTTCCCATCTGAGTTCAACTTGAAAGCATTGTGACTAATTTTTTCTTCATGGGTGAAAGGGCCTATCCACGGGGATTGGAAATTTGTGTGTTTTCCTTTCTCTTCATGGGATTTATCCCAGTTCAATACTAAGGCACCCACACTGAAACTTTTAGTCCTCGCAAACATCAAACCAATGCTTATCCGAATGATATTTTTATTAGTTGATTCTTCTAGATCATTTCCCTACAAGTAATAGTTAGATGCATGCTTTAAATCAATCCCATTTTCTAATGCAAATTCATATAGTTTCAGCGAAGAAAAATATGTTGCATTATCAAAGACAAGTGACATTAGAACGCCAAACCTGGTTATGATGTTTTTATTTAGAAACTGAATGACTTCCTGATTGTTGACTTGTGACAAAAGAACCACTTCAGTCTGCCGAGTAAAATAATTTGTCACTGTCATGATTTATTAGTGTTGCTCTAACGAATGCGGAAAATTTTCACCAATAATATCTAATCCCCATTGTTAGAAAGATTACTCAACTGTTATTGGTACTAGTGGGGTGATTGACTTTAGGTCTTGACCAACACATCTCTTGCATGATGGTCACTTTTAGGCATAAACATGAGCATCCTTAAACAAAGTGGATAAGTAGTAACCATCCCTCATTACTTTATGTGCAATTGTATCACCCGCAAAGTGTCCACTGGTTGGTCCATCGCGTAATTCTCTTATTACCCTTTTTGTATCTTGTGGCTCTGAGCATCATAGTAAGACACCATCATCGTGCATATTTCTTAACTATAAAAGCTTAGTCATAATGCACATCATCAATAATTTTTTTGTGCTTACATTGAAATCAATGCACAATGTTAAACTAATTACTTTTAAATTAATTTACACCATACATCTAGTTACATCAAATAAAAAATCAACATTTTCACTTAAATCAATGCATCTAAAGCAAGTAATCAAACAGGATGAGAAGTCAACATCTACACTAAAATCAATGCTTCAAATGCAAACAATCAAATAGGATTAAAAATCAACATCTATACTGAAATCAATGCATCCAATGCTACAAGCAATCAAATAGGATTAGAAATCAACATCTACACTGAAATCAATGCATCTAGTGCAAACAATAAAATAGGATTAGGAATCAACATCTACACTAAAATCAATGCATCTAATGCAAGCTCAATAAAACAAGATTAGAAATTAACATCCTTAATGAAATTAATGCATCTAATGCAAGCAATGAAATAGAATTAGAAATCAAAATCTACATAGAAATCAATGCATCTAATGCAAGATATCAAATAGGATTAGAAATGATCATTTATACACTGAAATCAATACATCTTATGCAAGAATTTTCTTCCCTTTCTCTCCCCCCTCCATCTATATCGATATTTCCCTCCATATATCCTTATTTGTCTCTCTATGTCACCCCCCAGACACACACACTCTCTCTCCTAATATCTATATATATCTCCCTCCCTCCCTCTATCTCTCTCTTCTTCCCTCTCTCCCCCTCCCATCTATATCTCTATCCCCCTCTGTCTCTTCTTCTTCATCTCTCTATATCACCCCGCAAACATACACATTGTTTCTCCATATCTATCTATATCTCCCTCTCTCTCTCTCCCCATTCTCTCCCTCTATCTCACCTTCTATCTCTCTTCCCTCCTACTCTCCTCTCTCCCTCTCTCTCCATCTCCCTTGTCACTCCCTCGCTTTCTCTCGACCTTTGTCTCTCTATATGTCTTTCTTCTTACCTCCCTTTCTCCCGCTCCAACTCCATCTCTTTCTCTCTCCCTCCCTCTCAAGTCCTCTCGTTCCTCCTTTGTCTTCTACCTCCCTCTGCCTCCCCCCATCTCTCTCTCTCTCTCTCTCAAGCTTCATCTTGTAACTCTGTTGACTATATCCCTCCCTCTCTCATTCTCCTCCCCCCTTCTTTCCATCTCTCCTTCTTTGTTTTTCTATCTCACCCCCAAACATACACACTCTCTCTCCATCTCTCTCGTGTCACTCCCTCCCTCTCTCTCCACCTTTCTCTCTCTATATGTCTTGAACTTCTTCCTTCCCTATCATTTCCTCCAACTTCATCTCTTGATCTCCCTCTCTTTCTCGGAGACTCTCTCCTCCTCTCTGTCTCTCTCTCCATATTTGTGTCCCCCTTTCTCTCTTACCCTTCTCTCCCACTCTCTCTCCTCTATATTTCAAAAATTTTAAAATAATTTGACAATTAAAATATTATGTTTAAATAAAAAAAAATATTTTGATGTCATACAACATCTTTTATATATATAATAAATGTTTAAAATGCAAGATTTCAAACGTGTGTTGCACATTCCCTTGGAGGGAAAATTGTAATCTTCCATGGAAATATTATTTAAAGTTTTCCAAAATATTAATGGTCACCTCCATCAGAGATACATAGAGTGCTTCATGTCTTCCAATTGAAATTGTTTAGGTTTTATTTCTTTAGGTAGCTTTAGGTTATGGATTTTAAAAATATTATATATTTTATTATGTTAGATTTATAAAAAAGTTAGGTTAAATAAAATTAACATATTGAGTCAACTTGTATGACTCTTTTTGTGTTAATGACTATTTTGTTGATGCCTACGACATATATCAACCACATTTATTAATGTGGTTGCACTAGTATATATTACAATATGACAAATTTTATATTATATGAAAGTTAATAATATTATATTAATCCAAAATTAATAAATTTAATATTAACAGTAAATATATAAAATTAAAATTCTATATAATATCATTTAATAAATTAATAATAATAATAATAAATTTAAATATTAATTAATATTAAATTTAATAAGGTTTCTACATAACATGATAACAAAAATTATAGTAGATTTTGGAATTTTAAAATGTGGTAAAACTTAGATTTTAGATCTTTATTGATTCTAAAATCTAAATTATGGAATTCAAATTTTTTTTCAATCGAGTCCCTGTTAACCACGTATAATGCTCAATCGAGGGATTATGAAACCCTCGATCGAGCTATTTGAATTTGAAATTTAAATGCTCGATCAAACACTTTAAACACTTGATTGAGCCTTTGAAGCCCTAAAATCCACAATTTCAGCACCCGTTATGTAAAATTTCCTGCAACACCAATTTTTACCTTAGCGGACTTAGGGAAAAATTTGTCCTTAGGTGGTGGAGTTAATCATGTTGGATTCATGAAGGAATCCTCTATCCAATCCTACATGAGTTTGACATTTTTAAATTTACATGATACTTTTCATCTAATTTCTTTTAAAAATAATACTTGAATTTTTTTTTAATAGCTTTAGAAAGGTTGAATAAAAAATCAATATCATAAAATATACACAACAAAAAAAATTCAAAAAATACCACTATCTTCCTTTACAAGTCCTCTTCAAAAGGGTAGTCTTGTTTTTTTAATTTATTGAAATAGTTGAAAAAAAACTTACGC